>CABFOV010003995.1:0-45521 GCA_902141375.1 Timema poppense | reverse complement strand
CAAAACTATTTCAGTTCAAACTGTTCTAACTTGAACAGAATGGATTATAAGTGTTCGCCAAGAGTTGCAAGAGTGCGGTGATGTCAACGGTGAATAACTGCTGTCTACTGATCGCAACCGCAGTCGCCATTTCAGGCGGGAATTCACGTATTTATTGAAAATGATTCAAATGAAACTTTTCACACGTTTCAAGAGAGTTGTAAAAATCGATCACTTTTTATTATTAAGATGTATATTTGACATTATAATAAGTTATATTACTTGATGTAGATAATAAATTAGTTTAGTGAATATTTAAAAATAACATAAGAATAGAAGTCAATGAAATACTATTCCATTGCATTAAATCTCAACATTTACAATCTGATATTCAGATAATTTTGAACATTTGGATAATATACAAATTGCTGGACATAAAAAGAAGATAACTGAACAATCAAAGCAGGTTTAATTATACAATATGCACCCAAACTTATCCTAATCAAATGTTTACAATATTCAATCATAAGCGAAGTAGAACCATCTATAAATTCATTAATTTATTGATGTTGATACTTTTACTTCGAAAATAATTCACTGAAATATTGAAACTATTAACATTTTTAGTTGCAAATCCTTTGCTTTTGCGCTTACATGTAGAATATGTGAATAATATTAGCATCTTTTGCTTTTTCTGTTGTGTCAGTTTTAATTAGGAAACTATCAAACGCGGGTCCCCTGGTGAACTAATCTGTGCGTGACTATAACTTACCGAAAATTGTGACCGCCCCCCCCTTCCTCGAAAACCCAAGCTAAAAATATAGTTATCATAATCAGGTTTAGATCTACCCCTTGGCAGGTCCAGTTATAATACTCCTCCAAGTCTCTCAATCCTGGGTCAATCTCGTGGTGTTTTCGTATTTTACTCCAACCTTGATTGAATCCAGCATCTGGTATCTTATTTTTCTTCCCTACCCTTTTATCATTCCATTAATTGCAGTCTACAGCAGCCATTTCCTTCTCATCCAATATCCTAGCCAATTTATATTAATTTCGTTTTTTTTAAAATTATTATTCGTATCTTTTCTCCATTTATTATTCTCAACACTTCCTCATTTCTAATTCTTTCCTCCCAGTCTACTCCTTCCATTCTCGTCGAAATTCGCATTTCAACGCATTCATCCTTATTTCGTAATCTCTCTTTCATGTCATCCATGTCTTTACGCCATATAACATCACACTCCAAACATGACAGTTATCTAATATTTTTTCAATTCTTTATTCAGTGACGCGCATAGTAAGTTTCACTTTTATTATTCAATCCTTCATCATGGCTATTCTCTAACGAACATCTATTTTTACTTTATTGATAATGACCCCTAGATACATTAACCATTCAATCTCATTTTTACTTTATTGATGACCCCTAGACACTTTAACCATTCAATCTCTTCTTCTAATAGGTTAATCCTTTTCATCTCAGTATCATACTCATGTCTTTTTCTTGTTCATTTTCATTCCATATTCCTCGTATTTGGTGTTAATATCTTTAGGGATCTCTTTCACTTTTTCCTTACTATTTGCCATAACTACCATACTATCCACAAACCTGATACTCCACTCTTCTTCCTCATATAAGTTAGTCACTCCTCCCTTTCCATCCAAACATTTCATTATTATTTCTTTTAAATAGATTTTAAATAGGGTGGGTGACAAGCAGCATCCTTGTCTAACTCCTTTTCCTAATCCTATTTCTTCATATAGTTCTCCTCATTTCCACATTCTTAAACTCTGGTTCAGGTACAAATCTATACTCAATCTTCTCTCTTTCCAGCTAATTCCTATTTTTTTCAGTACTTAAAAATGTTTGTCCCATCCCATCTCTCGTGGTCAAATGCCTTCTCCAAGTCAATAAATACGACACATATTTCCAGAGTCCCTCCGTATTTCTTTCTCCAACTATCCTTAGAAGGCCTATCACATTTCTCATCCCCACACCAATTTTTAATTTTCTTAGTAGATGTTTCTATTTCGCTCTCTAATATTCCTCACCCTTTATCTTTATCATTCACATTTCTCTCTTCTTCCAATTCTTCCTTCTGCGGCATCTTTTCCCAGTCATATAAAGATTATATTTATTCTTTCATCTTTTCATTACCTCTTGTTTGGTTTAATTTCTATCTCAAAACTACTACTTTTTCTTTTATCAGCTTCATAGCCTTAATATTAAATTTATATTTCACTGCTTTTTTTTTAAGCTTTATTAGTCTTTGTTTGAACGCACAGATTTTAATTTTATTCTTTCCTCCTGCTTATTCTAACATATCATTTGTAATCCCCTCTTTCTTTTTCTTTCTGGTCTTAACTCCCAAAGTCTCTATTGCTGTTTCATACAAACTATTTCTTAAGGTTTCCCGTCTTTCATTAGTACCATTAATCTGCCCTTTTAAATTTATCTTTTCAACAAATAGGTTTGCCATTTCCTCAGGTATACGCAATTATTTTAGTTTTCAATGTCCCTTTTTTCTCTTTTTTGTTGTCCTTTTTTATAACCTGATGCCTATTGAGATTGCAACATCTTAGCCCCAATCACCATTTCATTTGCTACCTGGATAGAGGAGCCTGACCCTTGGTTTAGTGAAATTACCTCAGCCCTAGTCTAGTTAGATGGATAAATCTGGCTTAGTGTATTCCTGCCACAGCCAGAGGAAAACACTCCAACCCAGGAAACTGCCGAGGATGGATTCTTCGTAAACCTATTGAAAGCTGTTGACTTGGCCAAAAACTCGTGTAAAATCATGGCAAGGGTCCCAACTACTCTGAAGGAACTTGAAGACAAAGTATGCTACATCCCAGAGAATCTATGGCGAAACAAGACCCTAAGATTCAGAATCAGACAGTGACTAAAGAAGAAAGTTCGTCAATTCTGATATTACGTGTCACCGCAGAGATGGCCAATTTGGACCCACCCGCCTCCATGCAAAGGTTTGGACTTACACCTTCATAGCTGTCTCAGTTTTATATCCCATTCCAACACCGAGGAAGATGCTCTCAAAACAATGCTTTGAGGGTGCGGTACTCCCAAAACCACGTGATGTTCTGTACTACTTAAAAACTGATCTCAAAGACCAATGGCAATAATTTGACTATTCATGACTTTAGTCAATGGATAAAATTTGTACACACACACCAACCTTTTTATTTGTCAACAGAGATTCTTGCAACAAATTCTAAAGGAAGATTGGCTGACAAAGGTGGACTTGACGTCTGGATTCTACCAAGTCAAGATTTCCGAGGACACCCGAAAGTTTTGCAGTGTCCTATACCATAGCCAGAAGTACTGCAATACACAGCTGCCAACACCCATTAGTCACTGGAGTCACCTCCTGGGATTTTCCGGGTACTAGGACTACAACTAAATTTAAAAAAAAATCAACACTGAAGCCAACCAAATGCCTAACTTACCTCAAATTTAATCTTGATTCAGAGACCCAAGAGTTAAAGATTACCCAAGAAGCAAAAGACAAGACATAAGTTCAGAATTTGCAGAATTTACTCTGATAATGTTGGGAGCTCACCAGCTTCTAGACTTGGTTCCCAAGACCTTACTTCTCCACCTGATTTAGCTTTTAGATAAAGGTAGAGGAGAAGGATCCCAACAAAGAGCAGTCCAAAAATTAACAAGCTCTCCAGTCAAAGCAACTTTTTTATTTGGATAAAGGCATATATACAAGTCAATGTTAAAATCATCTAAAGTTGCTAGAGTACACCGCCCAATTAACCTAGTGGGTCTGGTATGATTCAGAGTTGTTCATCTGTCAACACCAAGTCGGGGGTGAATCCAAATCCCAGCCACTGCTTTGAAGATGGTGCCGTCTTGTTCCTGTAGTGGGTTCTAGTGTATTTGATAGACTTGTGATGCCGAGTCCCACGCCAGGTTCATTCCAGGGGCCTTTTTCATGAACGACCATATTTCTTAAGTCTTGATCCTCAATAAATGCTTTCATAAGGCCTTACAATCTGCATAATATCCACGTTTTCTCCAAACTCCTATACTCAAGAGAGTCAGAGATAAATAAAACTTTTGGGTGTATGAAATGAATTACCTTTATTTTCAAACTAATATTTTAATAGAAAATATTATAAATAAATTTACCATAACAAGTTCTGATATACATGTTATTCATAACACATTTTCTATTTTGATATAATCTGCACTGAAATCCAAATCTGTCTCATGTTTCACAGCTAAGACCTGTTTAACATAATCGCCTATTTCTTCATTGCAGAATTTAATTCTCTTGTGAGACCTTGCTTTGGGAGGGACATTCTTCGGCACAGGAATGGCAGGATGGAACACTACCTCTGAAGGATCAAATTCTGTGAAGAGCTGATCCGCAGACCTGGAAAAAAATCAACACTTTAATTGGGAGAACTTGAGATGTCCAACTCAATTCTTTGATTCTTACTTGTGTTGAATTATATTTGGAAGAAGGTATAGGAAAGGTGGATAGAAACATATAAAAGGGACGAACACAATATGGCTTTTACAATGAAAAGAAGAACACAGTTCATACTTTACATGGCTGCCATTGGACAAAGAGCTAATGGTTGCCTCTTGAAGAAAATCGATCGTCACCGCACAATTCCCTGACCTAGGTTTCATTCTTTAAGAGGCAACCATTACCTCTTTGTCCAATGGCAACAATGTAAAGTGTGAATTGTTTTCTTCTTTTCATTGTAAAAGCCATATTGTGTTTGTCCCTTTTATATGTTTCTATCCACCTTTCCTATACCTTGTGTTTGAAACCTCAAAAACTTTGACTTGTGTTTGAATATTCCCGAGTTTTGCCAATAAAAATGTTGACAGCCAAAATACTCTTATCGGTACAATTTATTTTCCTTTTATATTGTTATGTACATTCATTCTACCCTGAAACGTAGCATTCTTACAATGTCAGATTACACTATGGCATAACTTATAAGTCAGACCAAAAAATATGCGAACTTCGAAAATATTTCACTAATTAAACTTGAGTTTGCTTTGAATTGAAAATGTAGACTTCATATATTTCTAATATATTTTCCACCATAACATTTTTTTCATAAAACATTTAACGTTTAAGAAGATTGAGATTTTATATGTGCTAATGATGCCTCACGAGTGAGCGCCATCTATGATGATACGGGATTATAATGAGATATTGCCCAGTGATTGAGCACTATTTATAATTATATCTGGATTTTATGATGACAACTTGTGCATGCTTAACTGCGCACTTGTACATGGTGATGTGATCTGATTATATATGATAATTATTCTTTTGAAATGACCAGGACTTTTGATGTTGCACAAAATTTATTAAAATAATTACACCTTCTGTATTGAAGATATAATATAAACTGATACAGTCTATGTCATATTAAAGATTGTTATTGCGTGATATTATACGTTCCATGTTCTAAGTACTGTGTGCTGTGTATATTTTTGTTACTGTTACTTAATATATTACCAGCACTGTTTTAATGAGCAGCGTGATGAATCGAACTATGTTACTGCTATGGATTTATATGTACAAGCGGCTTATATATGACCTATCCCTTGTTAACAGGCTCAAAACTAACTAATGGAAATACTCCTGGTGACCTGATGTGAAGACTGGCATCCTATTGGGTAGAGGAAGCCAGCACAGCACGTCACATGCTCTCTCTAAATACAACGGAGTTGATCTTTGAAAGAAAAATAAATTTTACAGTGCATTATGTTGAAATTACTTCTGAAAAGTGCGTGATTCTCCATGGATGAAGTATTAAATGGATATTTTATATACAATTCATCAAAGAAAAATACATTTCATCCATTACTTTTTAAATATATGAGAGGGGTCCAAAACAGTATCATTACACCTTGCAGTCAACTTCAGTAATATTTAATGAACACTAATAGAAAAAGTGGATGTGGCACACTGCTTTTATTAACAAAATACAATTTTACTGTGGATATTAAAAATTTATATATAAAATTATAATCTAAATTTAAAAAAGTAAAGTAAGTTGACCATTTTTGAGATTTTTGGAAAATAAAGGCATTTCTTAATTAAACTTGGTTGGACACCTTTATACTTTAAAAATAACATAAAACAATACTCACAACTTTGAAAGATGTTGGGGGTAGACTGCCTTCACCAGTTGAAGGAACCCCCTTTAAAATATTTTCAGAAAATTTCCGAACTGTCGGATGGTAATGACGCTGAAAAAAACAAAACGAGAGTTGCTAATGGATTTAAATAAGTTGAATAATACAACTACAGTAAAAAAATCTGGTACTTTAAGTTTAATTTATAATTAGGCTGTACAGATTTGGCCATTACTTAATATTGCTTTAATGGTTCAGCACCAATTTAAGTGTATGACTAACTTTACAACTAAACCTCATAAAATGGATTTTAAACTTAACTGGGTATGAATGTTATAAGTATTGAATTATATAATTAATTGGATGGGGATTTGGGCAGTAACAATCGATTTTATTCAAGAGGAAGCCATTACCTCTTTGTCCAATGGCAGCAATGTAAGGTGTGAATTATCTTCTTTTCATTGTAAAAGCAATATTTTGTTTGTTCGTTATATGTTTCTATCACCTTCTATATACCTTCTTACAAATATCACCTCATAAAGCAAAAAGAGATTTTCCTTAGAATGATATAATCAATATAAAAAAAAAGTTTCTATTTCCATTTTCTATTATTGGTTAAAATCAGGAGAGATAGCGAGAATACTTACCTTAGCGATACTAAGTAGAAATTGTTTAGAAAGAACACAAAAAAACATATTTTTTTAAGGAAAAGGAAATATACTCTTCTCTTGACCTGATGCAGCTGTCTGTGACAGAGAAAGCTTGTCCTTAAAAATATGTTTGTTTGGCTTTTAGTATTCTACTAAACAATTTCTACTCCGTTAACATTAAGGTAAGTGTGGTGGTCTATTCCTCCTAATTTTAGCCATGATTTAACCTAGTGTTCTATTCCAAATAACCTTAATATTTTCTATTATATTCCTATTGCAGTCATAATTTTCTCAAAAAATATTGATTCGAGATTCATAGGTAAAATGAATATTCAGATTTTGATTTGTCCCAATTTTAGAAGAAAAAAAATATCATTACCCTGAGAGGTAGAAGTTCCCACAATGCCGTGCTATTAGCATTGCAATACTCTGGTTCATCCAGCTCAGGGAAGTAGATTCCTTGACCAATGGTCGAGTCTGGGTCCAAGAGGATGTCCACAGACGTGTTTAGCTGACACAAAAACACAACCATCAATTTTATGTTACTTTTAACATCACACAATATCAAATATGGTTGTGTGAAGCTTTGAATTTATCAATTTTGACTTTGGTCATAAAATAAGCCTGACTGCTTCGTTAGAAAAATAATTGTCACCCAACAGATTTTTAATTATTATTTTATTTATTTGTTGTATTTAGTGCAAACTTTATGAACTGACGTTCTATATCATCACATAATAATTTCTATGAGCGAGAGCGAAAGGGCCACCAATTTGGTCGAGAAAATTATTTTCATGTAACTTCTAGGGTACTTTTACATGCGACAAATGACATGTGACTGATGGCTTTAATTCCCCTAAAAAGGAAGTTGTGCTACAGATTTTTATCACTCAAGAAAAATCCGTTGACCCCAGCTGAGTTTGAACCCATGAATAGTAAGTCATATGGCAAGTACGTTACCACAAGGCTACTGAGGTCAACAAAATCTAACAGACACATTTATTTCCAATTTTTCTCATTCTGTGCTTTAAATGTTGTAGGGATATGCAAAGTCAGATCTTCCAATTCAAAGTGAACTTGAATTTGATTATTTAAAATATTCCCAGAGCCAAATAGAGGTTTGAATACCTAAAAAAATAAAGTTTAAAACCTGAAAAAATATATAAAATGGTATAGCTTTAGAAATTAAATATCACATAAAAAGTACTATACTTTTTTTTAATATGTCGATACAAGCTGGTAAATTAAGTTTGTTTAATGTAATGCTATTATTTAAGATTTTTGCTAAATGAACACAGTTTGTAATTTTTATAATAGAACAAAATGGAAAGATATGAACACAATTTTTATTTTAGCTCTCAGTAGTTTTATTGTCAAATCCAGTTTTTTTTCCCCCAACCAAACTTGAGGGCAATAAGTTTTTGAAGCTTCAAGCACACTTAACATGTTATAATGCCTTGATTTATCAGGCTAAGGCAAAATTTGTTAAACATTTTGCAATAAAGTATTAGTCTGTAAATTGTAATTGATGTTTAGAAAGGCTTTAAAAATGTAGGGTTAGCCAGCAGACTTACCTTAATGTTTTAAGAAGTAAATCAATCGCAATATAGTCCTAAAATAAGTTCACTAGGTGTAGAGGAGTAAAGAGATGTAGAAATTGTTTGATAAAACACTAAAAAACAGATCAATCAATGATCAGTCTCCTTTTCAACTTTAAGAAGCTGTCTGTGGCAGTAAAAGTGAATCCTTAAAAATGTGTGTTTTTTGGTGTTTTATCTTAACAATTTCTACCCCAGTTTTACAAAGGTGTGCTGGCTATTCCTCCTAATTTTAGCCTTGATATAGCCTAGTGCTTTTTTCCAAAAACCTACAATAAATAAATTGGTTTGTGGGGACTACATAATGTAAAAAAAAATAAGAACTTTAATTGGTATAGGAACGTTTCAACTTTCATTAAATCGACTTAACTTCTATTTAAAATAAACAAATTGTATTATGCACACCACAGAACATTTGTAAAGAAATGGGTCCTTTAAATCTTTGAATCCCTGAATCTTGAAGGATTGGAAAAAAAAAGTTCAGATTAAAAATATGAAAGAGGTTGGGGGCTGGACTCACTGTGAACTCCAAATCACTCACATCCCAACTAGTTTCCTACTAATCTAGGACTTAGAAACATTGACTTGAGCAAGATTCAAACCATCACGTTCTCTAGAGATGGTCAATAGTCTTAGTCTTAAAGGATAGTATATATTGTAAGCTATGAAGGGGTGGGGGAAGGTACGGAACTCCGCACGGACTTTATCGCTCTATTGTTTGAAAATGGAGATATTCACTCAAAATCTGTAATATATGTGAAACGAACTAATATACACTAGCAAACCCAAGCATAAATTGCACTATATTTTGTAAATGCTTTTTTTAGTCCCAGTTTTAAATTTTATAATTTTGTTTCGAAAGAATTATTGTTCTCATTTATATGTTTGAACCGATAAAAAAGATAAATGTTGGGTCCACAAGGGTCAAAACTTTGTATTAAAATTTCAACATCCGGTTAAAAATTTTGACATTTTATTAGGTATTGCAAATCTTCATGCCATCACATTGCTATTAAATTCCTCATTTATAAATTTTGACAAAAAAATATGTAAATATTGACTATTGAGTCTAAAATGGATATAGATCATTGTTGTACAAATTTTTCTCCTAAGAGGTTTAAGGAAAAACAACATCAACTTTTAGAGACTTACTTATATTTAATTACTCTATGGCATTGGAGAATTATTACGTTAAAACTTTAGTATTTCTTTACAACTAAAGCTCACAAAATTGTACTAATATATTTGCCAATATCTCGGAAACTGTTGGATTTATAAAAATATATTTCATATACAAGTTTTTTATTTTTAATAGTACTACAATTTTGCAATGATAAGTTATTTAGTATCTCAAATAGTTGCGGATGTACGGAAGTTTCTGCTACTGTAAAGTACCCTAAAATTCTCTTTCATCATAAAACGAAAATAGTCAGTTTATTTATTATCTTAATCAACACCTAGATACAAATTTTAATCAAAATTGTTAGTCGATTTTGAAAAATACGGTTTTTTCTTTTTTCAATCTTTCTTAAACTACTCTTAATTTTAAGTTTAAACAGACACACAGACATACATCATTGTAAAAACCACTGTTTAGGACTTGGGGGTCTTGAGACATCAACATCCATCAACATTTCTGGTAGATTTTCTTTTGCGGTCGCAATACTTTTACCTTTTGTGTTCGAAAAGTTAAAAAATAGATATATTTATGTATAGCTTGAAAGTTATTGGTTTTATAAAATATTTGTATTATAAAGAGACCTACATATTTGTAACGGTAAGTAAGTTCATATCTCAAATAGTTTAGGAGATATTATAAAAAAAGATAATTTACGCATCAGACCTGAACCCTTAAAGTCATTTTGCCGAAATATTGAGAGAAGCCATTATATTTGGAATATTTATAAATAAAATTTAATAAAAATCGACTATTTCTCTTTTTGCCCTTCAGTAAACTACCCTCAATTTTAGGGTTATATATCCAATTCCAAAAAACCCTCAGGGCAACCCTATGAAAACCCTAGATTCCAAATTTTAGCCCGATCGGTAAAATAGTTTAGGCTTTAGTTGGATGTAGAGGCAGGCAGTCAAAAACAATTTTTTTTTTATTCGGGGGGTCATGAAATGTCCAGATTCATCAAAATCTTGAGTTTGATTTTTTTGACGATCACTACACTTTCTCTACCTGTAAGATAGCGAGAAAGTAAAAAAAAGAGTTAGGCGAGGCAACCTTCTTGTAAATAGTTGACTCATTCCAAGCTAAATGATGAGCTAGGAGTATAGGTTTTGAGTTTCTTTTCCATAACGTTTCATTACTTATAGGGGCTAAAAGCTTTTATTTTAAAATTTATTTGAGGTATTTTACATGCACTTATTTAAATCTAGAACAAACACAACATCCAGGCCTTGGCCGTTAATTCATCACCGTGAAAGGGGAAAACTATATTTCACATTTCACCTTGCCGGGAATCGAATCAGAAAACTTTAACTCAGCAGAGAGACCCACTACAGTATGAGCTAAAGTGTCACACAATAAGGTAATATGGTAGTGATGACGAAGGTAGAAGTTTTAAGAGATGTATACACATTTGTGTGGAGGTATTGGGGTAAATTGATTAAAAATCACACTTAGTACACAGTCAGGATTCTAGTCCCATCATTGACAAAATAGAAGAGCTTGAAATCTAGACCGTGTGCCCACTGGCGTGGGTAGTGATAAGTAAATATGAAGTACCTGCATGACGGTTTTAATGAGAGCAAGACAACCCAGTGCACCGTTGTGTAGCAGCTGTGTGGACATTGTGGCGAGTCGCTTGGTAAATGCCAATACTCGTTGCTGAGAGATCTTTCTCCTGCGTCTGATGAGAACAGTGTCCAGTGTTTGGAGAACAATCAGAAGATCACCATGGTTTCTACCTACAAGTTTATTTTATTTCAGTTATTTATTTGAGGTATTTAATATGCATTTTCTGAAATGAATTATTATTTCAGTTCACAAGAATTTCTATGAGTGAGAGCGAAAGGGCCTACCAATTTTGTCAGGATAGGTATTTTACATACCTTCCAGAGTTCTGTTATATGCCACAATAAACTTGGGACCTCCAGTTTTACCTTCCAAGTTCTGTGAGTCTAATAACGGGAGTTCTTGGGAATTTCAAAACCAAACTGAATAAAATCAACTTTGCTTCTTACCTGCACGAATGTGCAACAAGTTTTTGTAAAGATGTCTGTAGAATCTTGAGGGATCAATGTTGAGGACATCTCCCTGGCCCGATAGGATGGTGAACACGGTTTGGACGCAATGGAGTTGAGCTCTGTAACCAAGCGACTCCTCTTCCACCAAGCGGTTCAACACCTCCACCAGGTCATGGTAAAAGTCCAGATTAATACAGTGGGCAAATCTGCAAGAACCATAAACCACGCACCATTAAAGTAACGCTTTGGAAATATTTTTCATTCGGTACATATAAATGAAAGAGAGAGAATATCTCTTGATGATGCATATCTTTTATAAAAAAATATATAGATCAAAATTATAAAGGTAAATACCGCTAAAACATTGAAATGAAAAGATTTAACTACAAGGTATGGAATGATTAAAATGCGATATCAACATAATCACAAAATGATTAAATTGAATAATGAGTTTTATTATTTAATTATAATGACATCTCTTAATATCAGACACCTTCCAGGTTAAAAAAAAAAGTTCATTATTGAAAAAGTGTCTGTTATTTGGAAAAATATATATTTAAAAAAAATCATAGTGCTTGAGATATGACCCTGAAGTTCCATAGTCATTACTATTCATACTAATTTTAGTATTTTAGAAACTTTCCCCAGATGGGGATGGCAGGATAATCAACATTTTGTGTGAGACTGTGGCATTCCTGACATTCCAACAGTAAAATACTGTATATGGACTGGTGCTTTCAATTTTCATCTTGTGTTTGGAGAATTTTATGCATAAAAAGGGGGTCTAATCGATCTAGAAAGAAAAATTCCCCAAGAATTCCAGGTTTTACAGACGATTTTCAGATTTTACAGGCTTGAAAAATACTATATATTTACCCATAATACAAGTATAGTAAAAATAAAACTGTACTTGGCATTTTTATAAAAAATGAAAAAATCATATTATGTTATTAATATAGTGAGAATTACTTCCAAATACAGATATAAAAACTAAGATGGTAACATATTTGAAGTATTTTCTAATACAAATATTTTAAATACATTGAAATTTTGAGATATGTTTAAATACATTTAGAAAAATTAGAGCAAAAATAATATTGGGAACACACTAATACAATATTCTTTAATAATCAAATAAAATAAAAATTTAGATGGATGTCCCACAGCTGCAATTTGTTCATCCAAAGATGTAACATCATTTATTGCATTTCCAGCATTTCATACATTGTGTAGAAGGGCTTTGAGTACCTTGTAATTCCTGTTAATATGTAGGCTAACGGCAGACTTGAGAGATAGTTGAGCCCATGTGTGAGGAATATGACATTCTTTGAATTATTTTTAAAAAACATACACAAATAATGAGTACTTATAAACGAAAAATGGTGTTTATTTAGATAAAATCTTACATATTTTACTAAAAATAAAATAAAATAGGTATATTATTGTGATTAAATTATTACAAAACAGATTGTTGATATTCATATTATAGAGAGTTTAAATACAATACTTTTCAACATTTCATAAAGATTTGAACTTAAGATGGGTTCTATTCTACACTACTACATTATTTTACAAATCTAAATTTTCATTTTTACAGACTTTCAAATATCATCAACTGTTTCCAGCCTGTGGACGGGTCAGTTTAGTAAAAAGTCTTTATCTTCCTCTACCCTTCCACCAAATATGAATTCTAGAATTCATGATAAAAATTAAAGAGGTTTACTTTAATCCAATAATTCTTAAATTGCTATAGAAAATAAAAATATTAACTAAATTTAATGAAAACCTTTTTTTGATATGGTACATTGAGTTATTACGTGGTAAATTAATTATCTGGATTTTGGTTGGTTATGTTTTCCTGGTAAAACAAAACAAATTCAAGTTATACATTTAAAAATATTAAAAAAAAATCTGCAATGAGATATTTTCTAGAATTTTTAAGGATTTAAATTTATGAAGCTCACATCCATACTTTGAATCACTGTTTTATAGCCTGTCTAACTTACTTGGCCAAGCCCTCAAGCGTGATGCTAAGTAGCTTTGAGGAGGGAGCTGATTTCAATACTCTGAAGTAGATGGTGAACACAAATTTGGTGATCTCGGTAAGAGATTGCCCTTTGGATTTTTTATTCTCTTCTGCCTTTGTCTCCAGCAACTCTTTCTCAAGTTCATCTAGCTTCTTACTTCTCTAAACAAGGACATACAACCTAGTAATAATTTTTTTAAAGCATCATATAATGGTTGTAGCCCACTTTTTTCCCCAAAAAATTAGGCATTAACTACACTAAGATTATTCGGTGAAATACAGTAAAGGTAGAGCTGTGTGATTATTGCTATTTGGAATACAAATACACTTTTTAACACTGCGTCTTAATACCAGGTTAGATTATATTCATAATAACTCTAATATGTTAGGGAATAAGAAGGTTGATTTGTGAGAAGTGTATTCGCATTTGCATGGAGGGATAGTGGTAAACCATTTAGGAAAAACCACTCTGAGTACACTTCACTAGGATCATACCCTGATCTCCTAGTTGTCGGCAGTCTAGTCTATGATGAGAGTAACACCTTAAACCGTGCATCTACCAATTCTGGTTATAAATACATTTGAATAAAATAGAGAACATTTTAAATTTAGGTCAAATAACTAAGAATAGGGATGGGTGTTTCGAAACAGTAGGGTTTTTTGACATTTGATTAATTATTCTTAGAATTGCATAGATATGTTTATCTCTTTTCACTTTATGAGTTAATTGTATAGTATTTGTATGACGGTACAAGAAAGGTGGATATCCACCTTTCCTGTACCTTCTTACAAATATAAAAATTTTGTTTATTAATTTTGATTTGAGTTTTTTTTCCTTTTGCTAATATGATGCTTACTAGGGTAGACCAACATAATTATAGGATAAACCTAACAATCAAATCAAAGACAACTTATTTACTACCACTTTATGCAAACAAAATAATAATACAAATCAATCAATTCTTATCAGGATTTTTAAGAGTTATGATTTGTTAGCAAAATGAAGATTTAGATTCATACAGTGCATCTGGCCCATCTCTATTAATTAAGAATATAAAAAGTTGATAAAGTTTAGTTAGTGAACAAAAAATAAGTTATAACTATACATTGTTCTTGGCAAAAACTAGATAAAAGTGTGCAAAACTTACGTTTTTGATTTGGTTTGAGATCAGGATTACTATTTGAGGCAAAATTGAGATCGAGATATACTATTTTAGGGGAGAGCGAGAAATTTGAAATACTACCTAATTTGGAGACCTTACATTCTCATTTTCTTCTGCAGTGTATATTTATACCTTTTGATGCAAGAGAAAGACATCAATATTGAAGCTAATTTGATTAGAAGGCATTTAACCAAGGTAGGATTGTGTTTACGGTATATCTGAATACAGCCATTAATAATAAATTATAATAGCGCACATTAAAATGAAGTTGTTTTAGGAGTGACTCTAAAAGTGTAAAACAAATAGAAATGCAAGAAAGTTAAGAAAAAATTAAATAGTGAATTTTCGATTTAAATTAAAATAATTAATAAAACAAAGCTATGCACAGTTATTACTTACTAGTGTGCAAGTATTAGAGAGTGCATATTTTTAGAGGTGTATCGATTCAGTATATATAATTATCAATAAAGATTATGGATTATGGAAATTAATTGATCATGCTTTGATAACTAATAAAAATGGGAAATATTTACTTACAATTGATAGCCATTAATACAATTAATAAGGGATTTTATTTCACAGCCAACATTTTATAGAAACGCTTTAATATTTTAATAACTTGCTTAGGTGTTTGAATGGTCTAAGGCAGTGCTATTAAACTTTTTTTCCCCATACCTTTGGATATAATTTATTATCAACTGTACATACCAAAGTTGTTGGTGCATATTGAAAACTATATATTATCTATAATCTACATTTAAAATAAATAAATAAATGGGGCTTTCATAGCCGTATACAAGAACTTGACTAAGTGGATGCTTAGTGAACACTAGTGTGGGTTTGCTTGCATCAACATACAGCCCTTCCCTTCCTAAGGCTGTGTCATACATAATTTTATGAGGCCATGACACATATCCCCCTACCTTCTCAAAACCACTTAATACTCCCCCTACCACCTTCCTAATGCTACGGCATACTTCCCCCCCANGCTGTGTCATACATAATTTTATGAGGCCATGACACATATCCCCCTACCTTCTCAAAACCACTTAATACTCCCCCTACCACCTTCCTAATGCTACGGAATTCTTCCCCCCCTTCTCTTGCCGAAGAAACTTCATAGGCCCCTTTCCCCCTTTTCCTGAGGCCACATAATATTTCACTCCCTCTTTTCCTGGAGCATCATAAATTCTCCATTAACCTAGTTGTTGAGCATGGTGGCGTTGTGAACATCATGACCCATTATTTAGGTTCAGGTGTATGCTTGGCTCGTGTTTAATTTTTATGTGTGTGTGTATATATTTTTAGTTTTGTTATAAAATAGTTTTTACCTGTCGATAAGACAATACATGTGTTGCGTTATTAAGTTTAAATGATATAAATATGCATTGTGTATTAATTAATTATAACAAATATAAAAGTGTGTTTAATTGAACTAACCAATGTTTTAGATGTTATTAAAAAATCAAGAACATTGCCTGAAATTTCTGAGATTACAGCAGATCAATCTTAAGTCTTGAGTTGGAAAGGGGAAATATCTATTCCTGTGTGAATCCCAAATTGAGATTCCCACCCACCCCAATGGCTTAATTTTATAATCACCTCAATATTAATATTTTGTGGGCAAATTTCGTTGCCAATTTAGTTTTAGTTAAAATTTGATAATCATTAACAATATTAAATGTGCACAATCACCTTGCGCTCTCTCTTAGAGAGCTGCAGTAATTTTTGTTTTCGAGTCAAGAACTTCTTTTGCTTGATTTCATCTTCCTTCTCTTTGTCAAGATTGACATCCTTGATCCTTAACACAAGGAAGATACTAAGAACCTCGCAATGTACGGAGTGAGAACGGGACTTCACCAGATGGTTGATGCGTCGAACAATCTGGACACACAATCAAAACACTAAAGGAGTGCTGTAGGAGCATTTTAACACTTCCTTAATTAGTTCGCTTTGATCTATGAAAATTAATATAGATTTTCTAAGGATATGTAAAGCTTCAAAAACTTCAACAAACAAAAAATTACTGCTTCAAAATTGTTTAAAAAAATCACTTTGATAATACAAAGCTTCACATATAGTAATATTGAGAGCTAAAATACTCTTCTATGTTTTATCATCATTGTGAAATGTTATGTACATTACAATTTAATAGAACTATGAACATATTAAAGGCTAGAATACTCATTTATGTTCAATCACTGAGCTGTTATGTACTTTACTTTACTTTACATACATTAGTGTTTCCAGCCTATGGTCTGTATCAGCTTTTTATTCAAGCCATATATTTTTTACACTACCGGCTTGCTAGGCCTGTTGTAGCTTTATATACCTTATAATCTAAATTAAGAATAGAACAGCGACCACATCCAGTCCCTGGTCATTAATTTATCAATGTTAAGGGTTAAACCCACATTTCACCAATGATACATTCTTCGGCCATACCGGGAATCAAACCCAAGACCCGTAGCTCAGTAGGTAGACAGGCTACCAAATAAGCTAAGGTGTCAGATAGCAGTTATGTACTATAAATCATTAATAATACTGAACAAATAAAACACCTATTTATGTTCTTCAATTATTGCCATTTTGAGTTATGTACATTATATATAAATATTCATATGATTTATCTGCTTATAATGAAATATCTCAAGTAACTGTGCAATTGATATTTTCTAAATTATTTTAGTACAAAAAATTATATAAATAAACACAATATTTTTTTTCCAGCATTAAACATTTTACAAAAAATATTTTCAAACTTTGAATTGGCTTCAAGAAAATATCATGTACTTGTTTCAAGTGAGCTTTGAAATTGAAAAAAGGAGCTTTGCATACACTTAACATTTTTAATGCCATAAAATAGTTTTAGCCGGATAACAAATCAATAAATTATTGCTATAGCAATAGCCATAGATGGAAATGTTGGTAAATATTACAAAATTCAAAATTTCACAAGTGCAGTTCTGTTTGAAACATAACCATCCAATAAAGATCTAGAACTATACAATAGTTATCAACAAAAGCGGTCAGGGAAACCATCCAAATCAGGTGATATGCAGTGATCGTTAATGTCCCAAGTAATTTCAGGACTTTAAAATAGCAATAATGTGGACTTGAGATAAAACTAAAGTTTACTAATTCAAACAAATTGTTAATGAGGCGCTTGTGTATTGAGCAAAAATGATTAATTTCAAAACTTAATTTTTAATGTAAATAAAAAAATATGGGCTCAATTTAAATAATTTTATTTAATGTAATAAGGCACAACCTATTTGAATCAAAGTTTTTTATTTTAAAATTGCTTATTTTTTAAAATATTTTGTGAATGTAGCCAAAAGATTAATGATTATTATGTACTCATAGATTAGTATTTTGGATTTGGAGCAAGGGGCTTACAACACTTATTTAACTTACTACCCTACCCCATTTCAAATAATTGCCAAAGCATATTTAGTTATTTTTTTCCTTATCAAAAATTTATTCTGAATTTAGAAGATTTTTTTAGCACCACATCAAATTACTTGTAATGGTATTAGGGATTAGGAAGTTTGTATTTTGAGGAAGTATACCCATATTTGAGTGGAGGGAGAGTGGAAAATCATTTTGGTAAAAACCACCCTCAGTGCAACCAACCAATATTCAAACCTTGATCTCCCCATTCTTGGCAGTTTAATATACTGTGAAAGTAGCGCCTTAGATCATGTTGCCACCAAAGTGGGTTATAAGTGCATATTAAATTTGTAATATTGAAAACAAAAAATAATGATCAGCCTCAGTGATCAGTAGGATAGAAAAAAAGCTGATCAGCTCAGCTGTAAAAATAAAAATCTCTTACATCCAGTGTGATCTGTCCTCTTTTATCTCCTCGGAAGACAGTCTTGAAGCATTTAGCACAGGTTTGTCGAATTGAGGGTAGCCGACAGTTAAGGAACGGTACCAGCATCTGCACCAAGTTCTTAGAGAAGTTGAAGTAAGGGTGCGCCACCAAAAGGTCACACAAACAGTTGATGGCAAGTTCGCCCAATTTCTCTATTTGCTACAAACAAGAAAACAAAATATAAAATAGTGATAAAATAGAGCTAATATTCACTTGTTAATGTTAAGATAAGGAATGGGATCCATGAATCTTTAAGGATATTTCAGATAAAAATAATCAAGATTTAAAACTATTTACAATATATTTTCAAATTTTGAATTGTAATAGGTTATGGGCTGTATGTAAGAACTTTATTAAGTGGATATTTTGTTAATACTAGTGTGGGTTAGCTTGCGTCATCATAGGTTAAAAGGTGGATAGTGTGCTTGGGACCACACTATTGGTCCACTAAGCATTCACTATACGTTCATGCATATTACCCTTAGAGCTCTAAAAATGACCCAACATAATTATAAGACAAACTTAACAACCAAAACCTACATCATTAATTTAACGCTTAACTAAATAAGTGAAAATCCCTAAAATTAAATATAACCAATATATCCTATTTATTAATTATGTTCATTTAAAAAAAAGTTATCAAAAACCTCCAATAATACTTGTGAACTAATGGATACCATGTAGGTAATAGTTTTCCTCGCCAGTGTTGCAACACGAGTTTTCAGTTTGAAATATCTGGCCTCATATGAGAATTAGATTAGACCCCAATTAAAATGAAATTATTATAATTTTATCAATCAAATTATAGGTTGAAATGCTCACAGTCACTGCAAGGGTATTCAAATAAATATTATCAAAATAAAAGTATTTATGATTCTCAAAACAACACTAATAAATTTGCCATGTTATTGATTCTTTGATTTATTTCAATCCTTTATTGTAGCAGTAAATGTGAAAGATTTTTTTTTTTGTTCTAACAAGCTGTGTTGGATTCAACCTCTTGAATTCCTGTGCATATTCAAGATGTTTTTTTTATGTATGATTCATCAGTGGTTTTCTTATTACTCTCCAAACTAATGCAGGTGCAGCTCCTTTAAAACAACCTTATATATCCATAACTCATAGATTACACTGTTAATAAATATCCCAAAGTGTTAAATTGGTTTGTTTTGTTTCAAATTTGATTATAAATCGCTAATATCCCCAAAATTGTGTGTATCATGTCTTACTACCCATTTGGGTTATTCATATGTTTAAACTACTGGGTCTGGGGATGAGAAAGGTTGAATTTATATAGGAAATATACCTGTATTTGTGTGAAAAGACACCCTAAGTACACCTAATTGGGATTTAAAACCTGATTTCCCTGTCATCAGCAATCCAGTTTATTGCGAAAGTGATGCCTTAAACCACCAAAGGGGGTCTGCACAAATTTAGTAACTATTGTGATTTAAAAAGAACTAATAAACATAAAAGTCTCACTTGTGGTAAATCGTTATTGTGCCCCTTTTTCTTCTGAAAGATAGATGCCAACCTTTCCATCTTCTGCAAGTATGACTTGTAGTGCCTCAAGAGTTCTCGCTCGAACCCTTGAAGCTCTAAGGTAGTCTTCTTGACTGCAAAACATCAATGGGAAGTGACAGTAAGTTCACTCTTCTTTTGATAAATTGGATAAATTGAGTGGGAACATTCTACTAACCGCAGGAGAAAGCTGCATGTTTCCACTACATATGAATTTATAGAAAGTGCGTGCTCACATTTGCATGGAGGGAGACTGATAAACAATGTAGGAAAATAACCTCCTCAGTAAACAAGGATGGGCTTTGAACACAGACCTCCTTGTCAGCAAAAAATACGACAAGATGAGAATGTTGCTTTTGTAGGCATACCAACTGGTGCGGGTGATTTACTTTATTCTGCTAAAAAAAGTATCCCAAACATTTTACATCACAATTACGATTCATAAATTTAATTTAATTTTCAATGCTCTATTTTTTTAATTTTCAGTTTCACTCTTTTCCCACAAATCTTACCTCATTATATACATGTTATTTATGTATGTATTAGGGATAGGTTGATGCAGATCACTGTTGAGCTGATTAACAGATTTGGGAGCATCATTAACACCAATATTTTGACTTCCCTTTAGCACGAAAAAGAGGTTGGTGAGTAACTATTGTAATTATATTTTCATGGCAGGTCTAATGCATAAGGTTTGGTGAAAATTACATTGTTACTGATTGGGATGACGAAGTTCAAATCTCTACTGAATGTGGTGGAGGGTGGTTTTCTATTGTTTATCTACATTAGCGCCTGCACTTCTTATAAAACTGGCCTCTTTCCCCCTTCTCTGTAGGTTAATAAGTCCTTAATAATTCTGGTGTTTTAAAATTACTAATTCAAAAAGTGCACGCTGACCTTTCCTGTTAAATTATCTGAAACTCAAAATTTGATCTCATTGGAGTTTAAACCAAAGACAATCAACGATGGCAATAGTTAATTATTCTGTGAAGAACAATGCATTAACCACTAAAAATTCTTACAAATTGAGTTGACTTACACTTGACTCCTGGTTGTGCAATCTCTTTGATATGGTAAGAAGGAAGAATATCCTTGAACACCTCCAACAAGGACACTGCGGCCAGTTTGCGGACAGTTATCCAAACTTCAGGATTTTTTTCCCCTAGCATATTCAACAGGGTCTTCAAGTTGCCAACCTTGGTACAGAAAAAAAATTACACAGGGATAACAGAGACAGTGGTCTGTTCCTGTGGAATGAGAGAGTCCAACTACAGGGTTAGAGGACTTTTGGTTTGACCTTAGGTGACACAAAAATTAGTTTAGTCTAGACTTAGTTAGGGTTGTGTGAGCATTCAAAAACTTTGCTTCAAAATTTGTTAGCTTCCACTTCCCCGCAAAATTACAAAGTTTTACCAGTAAAAATTTAAAGACTTGTAGAAGGGAAGGTACATTTATATTCGATTTGGATCAGTGTGTGCTGTATTTAAATTACAAATCAATGTTTACATGACAAAAGTCTGCATTAATTAATTGTGTGTTGTGATATTTAGTTGCTTTATTTGCTTAACCCTTCTAGTGCCATGAGCCGATCTGACTGGCTCCGCCTACTACCATTAAAAGTGCCAGAGCTGATAAGGACAGCTCTCTAGATTTGCGCTAGTTCTCGCTATACCTGATAGATAGTGTAGTAGTCATATATCACTGAAAATAAAACAATTTCCTCTATTATTTTATATAAGGTTGGCAACAAAAATCAACTATAAATAGTTGTTATTAGAACTGGGAGTTTAGTACATTTACAATGGCGGACGGTCACATTCTCAATGTGCTAAGTACAAAGCTGGTTTACGTACAAGCTGCATGGAAAAACATAAGTGTGGCTAACATTCATACTGATGTAAATATTTTTGTAAACAGTTTTCACATGTACAGGATAAATTGTTCTGAGTTTAGAAAAATATACTATTTAGATTTTCATATTATGTCATGTGAATGAAAAGATTTCTTTGCCAATATAAGTAAATAGGCATAACTTTACCAATTTATATCATATGTAAAAAATATATACAAAATTATTCATTACAAAAGGTTTTTTGAAAAATACCTTCATTATGAGTAGGACTAAATATTTATACATGATATAAGCAATTTAATAAATCTTGCTGGAAGGTAAGCAATAACGGCACAAAAATATTTAATGTAAGATATCAAATAAAAATTCCTTTTATTCCTATTTATAATCATATTTATTCAAAACTTTATTTTCTCGTATAAAACCTAACGCACTACAACAAAATACCATAATAATGAAATGTATATATAACTTTTTTTTTAAATGTATTTAGCCTTAATTAAAAAAAATGTATTAATTTAATATTATCATTAAGGAACATTACATATGGATTAAAATGCTAGATAAATCAAAACAATCGCTTCATAAATAAAGGTTTGGTGAATTTTCTTGCAAACCCTTACAAAAATGAGAAAATAGCTGTGGCATTCTTTGCACACAAAACCTAACAGGCCTCTGGCCCTATTCGCACACGAATTCTGGATTAGGTGTGCTACCAAATGGGTTAAGCAAAATATATTAATTATTTTTGCAATAAAACATTATGTAACTAATGTTTAATGTCTTGGCATTTTATTAAATTAACCAAGTTACCAGCTGAAAGCCATTGTTAATGGTGATTACAATAAGTAGGTCTCTTACTGAAGGTTGAGTATTGGGATTTTCAAGCAGAGCTTTAAATAGATACTCAAGCTTGGGATCAGGGACAAATTTATGGGCTCAGCAATCTCAAGTTCCTTGAAAAAGGTTCATTCTTTGTCTTGTTTTGTGTGTTTGGCGATGAATGACTCATTTACTACTTTCCCCTCTACTTGTTGGGGAGATGGTTTGTGTAAATAATATACAGTTAGAGGGGGTTAGTGTGTGATAAGCACCAACAAAGAGAGAGTATTGTATAGATGGCTATTGGAATGTCAAGATCAACAACTGGATAAATTGCTTGTTGAATGGAGGAGGGTATGAAGAGTGAGTAGAAATAGAAAATGGCATCTCTCTGTTGTGTTGTTGGAACACACAAAGTTTATTGCAAGACAATATCAAGTAAAACTTATTGCAAAAGTACAACTTACTAAATCTTAAAACTTATTAATGCTCTAACTTCTCTCTTTGGTAGCAGATCAGCACCAAGTGAACAAATGTGTTCCAGACAGGCAGGGGATTGAAGGGGGTGGAAGGTTACATATAAACATTGATAACTTAAATCCACACATTTAATCCTATTTACACAAATGATTTTTAACACTGTACTTAGGAATGTTAAATTGTATTTAACTATTAAAAAAAAATTTAAAACATATTATTTTTATTTCAAATATCTCTATCTTAATTCATTTTTAAAAAAAGAATTATATTAATACCTTTTTTTTATGTTAAATCCTTGATATTACAAATTTATAAGTGCATTTTTGATCAATAATTTTCTCAAAAAAATCCTAACTTTGACTTCGACTTTTCTTCACATTTAAAAAGTGACCTTCGCACAACCCTACTGTACATTATGGTATAAACAGTGAAATAAATTATAGAACTATTATTTTTTAGGGAAAGCCTCTTTTCACTTTTTGAGATATTTTGCTATGTTTGGAAGAACATGCAGTAAAGGTTGATATAAACACATAAAAGGGAACAAACATAATATGACTTTTACAATTAGAAGAACACAGCTCATACTTAATAGTGCTGTCACTGGACAAAAAGGTAAGTGTTTCCTCTATAAGAAAACCAACTATTCAATCCCCCGACCTAGGTTTCATTCTATCAGAATTGATCAGGAGGGAGTGTGGAAAGGAGAAAAAGGAAATTGGTAAAGAATAATAGGAACACATTCCTATCTATGTATCCTATCATTCTTTACCAATTTCTTTATTCTCACTTTTGTTATTTTTAGTTTCCTCTTTAAGAAAGTTGCGTTGTGTGTTTCACACTCCCTCCTTGATGAGCTCTGATAGAATGAAACCTAGGCCGAGTGAATGGGTTGTAACAATCGATTTTCTTCAAGAGGACGCCATTACCTTTTAGTCCAGTGGCAGCACAGTTAAGTGGAATTGAGTTGTTCTTTTCATTGTAAAAGCTATAGTGTGTTTGTTCTCTTTTATGTGTTTCTTTCTTTTCATTGTAAAAGTTATAGTGTGTTCATACTATTTTATATTATGTTTCGGTTAACCTTTTCTGTACCTTCTTACAAATATAACAGAAATATTATTTTATAATACCTAATCACATTAAGAATCAAATAATCAAAGCTATTATTTATGCTTTTAGTTAGGATTACTCCATCTAGATATCATATTATTAAAATTGAAAAATGACACCTGCACACAGAAATCGAACCAGAGACCTTTGGCTTAGTACGTCAATGCTCTACCCACTGAGCTATCCAGGAATCATCCCTTGCCCAGGGTCATTCTTCACTTATATTTTAAGGCAGAGTCTATTACGGACGTACGGAAATCGTCAGCTACAAATGTGTGAGTTTTAATAAGATCATGAACTAGTTACGTGAAGAAAAACCTTGCACACGGGATGATTCCTGGATAATTCAGTGGTTAGAGGTTTGGCATACTAAGCCAAAGGTCCCGAGTTTGATTCCCGTGTCCAGGTGACATTTTTCAGTTTTCAGAACATAATCACATGTCGAGTATTATAGACAGTAACAATAAAAAAACTTTAATGGTCAATATAATGTTTTCAAACTATAAAGATTAGTTTAATCTTAGTGACAAATGAGTCTGAACATATTAAATCGACAGGATAGGAGTTGCTTTTTGATTTTTTGTTTGTTATTCCCACAAGAAAATGCAATGAAGTATTTGTGCAGATATTATCTAGAGAATGTGCTTGGGACCTCTCGTTTCAGCTAAGCCTGAACAAAGTTTGACCTTGGTTAGAGTTAAGAAAATAATCAATTTAACACAATGTGTCCAAGGTTAATTATTACTTTACTTGACCTCAATCGCTGTTTCCATTAATGAAGAGGAGTTAACTAAATATGATATTTAAGTTCCTCTCATTTTGATTTAATGTAGATAGTGTCTAATTTTCACCTATTTCGTGGTCAAATTTCCTAATTTTCCCCCCTCAGTTTTCAAATTATCTTGACTAACCTAGGTTTTTACCTTTTTGTGGCCACCCTGCTTACTAACCTGTGATCTGTATGTTTAGCGTTGTGTGCTAATGATCTGGGTTAAGTTAGTTTGTAAGCTGTGTGTTTGAACAAAGATGGTTGAAATCATCATCACCATCTTCTTTTTTTCCATCCTTCTTCTGTCACTTAAACACTTTCTGTTATCTGCTCCTCCCATCTCTTTCTTGGCCTCCCTTACTGTCTTTTTTCCTACATACTTCATTGCCAATATTTTCTTTGGTATCCTCTTTTTTCCATTCTTATTACATGCTAAAACCATTTCAGTATTGCTTCCTCTACTATCTCATATATTCCCTGTACACCCAATCTTTTCCGAATAACTTCATTCCTAATCTTGTTTCTCCTGGAGACAGCTAACATGCTCTTGACAAACGTCATTCCCATGGCCTCCACTTTCCTAGTCTCTCTTACATTCATTATCCATGTTTCTGCAGCATATGTGACAATAGGTACAAAGTATGTCCTGTACAATACTTCCTTACACTTCAGGGGCAATTCTATTCTCCATAGCAGGTATCTTACACAACTATAGAACAACTCTCCCTGCTGTCCTTTTCTCATTACATCCTTTCTATTTTCACCTTTCACCTCAATCACATTTCCAAGGTATTTTACGTTCTGCACTTATCTCAGCTCTTACTCCATCCAACTTGAATAGCGTTACTAGGTCTTATCCTCTTCCTTGCCATTACCATCCCTTCACACTTTGCCGTGCTAAATTTCATTCCACTCTCTTTCACTTCCTAATGCCATTCTTGTAGTTGTTTTTGTACTTCCCCTTCCTTCTCCCCCAATACCATCAAGTTATCAGCAAACCTCATGGTTTTCATTCTTCCCTCCCCGAGTTTTCCTAACACTTTGTAATGACCATTTCCATTACCATTACAGTAATGGTGAAAGGGCACTCCCCTGCTTCATTCCATTATTTATTTGGAACCACTCCGTTCTCCTACTCTTTGTATTTACACAACTCCTGTTATCCTTATACATTCTTTTCATTCTCATTATAGCTCCTCTTTCCACTTCAGGATCCTCCAATGCTTTCCACGCTATTATATCTTCTCCACATCCACAAATACCATTACCAAGTATTTTAAATATTCAAACCCTTCTTTCCATCAGCTGTCATATGGAAAAGATTAAGTCTATTGTAAAGTTCTGTTCCCTAAATCCATGCTGTTCCTCTCTCCACCTTTCTTTCATTTTATTAATTACACTTTTTTCCAGTATCTTCGCATATATTTTTGTACACTGGCACATCAGCGTTATTCCCCTTTAATTTGTACACCTCTTCCTGTCACCTCTCTTGAAAATAGGTATTCTAATTTTCTTTTCATCCTTCCAGTACCTTATTCTCCTTCCAAACCATTCTCAGTACCCTGCATAACCATTATATACCTACTAAAACTACTGTGACCATAAATATAAATTCATTGATTTATTATTGTAAATAAAACTGTGATCAAACAACCCTTTTATTTATCATCAAGTGTTTATGTGTTCCTAACTAATTACCTTCTTATGAATCTCAACTACAAAAGTTGCAAAACAATGTAATTACAGCAATGTCATTTGGAAGAGACCACAATTAAACTAAGAGAGAAGAATTACCCTGAACATGGATGAATCCTGGATGGATCAATGGTAAAGCATTGGCGCGTTAAGCCAAAGGTCCAGGGTTTGATTCCAATGTACAGGTGTAATTTTTTTTAACAAATTTAAATTAATTAATTACCTTCTGCTGAGGATTCTCGAGCAAGCCACTGGAGAGCACACCAATACGAAATTTGCACCTCTGAAGAACCTCTTCCCGACAAACAAACAGATCCGCCATGCTAACAGGCTTGGTGATGTCCAAATTCCCGACCTGCTCATCGGCAAGGACCAGTTCCATGTCACTGTCGTCTGACTCCTCTTGCTCCTTTGTGTCAGTCAATGCAGACTCTTCATAATCGTCTTCTAAAATGAAGACATAGACATATTACAACCACTAGTTAGCAGGGAAATAGCTCACATTGGTGGTCATATGGTGAAGAGCATCACTCTTACATTAGACTAGACTGATAGTAATGAGATGATCAAGGTTTGAATCTTAGTCAGGCGTTGCGAGAGTTTTCGATAAACCATTTATTACCGTATCCTTCCACACAAATGGAATTACATTTCCTCTAAATTCTACAATACTCATTCTTAACATTATCTTGATTAATACATATGTGTAAAGGTCTAGCTTAAACAGGTAATGAAACGTGAAAAAAAATTTAATCTTACTTCCCGTTCAGGTTATACGCTATAGTACTAATTACACTAATTATTACTTTTATTATTAGCACCGCGTCTTACTACCTGTTCAGGTTATACACACTTACGCTAAGGTGTGATGGTAGGGTGAATGAGAGATGAAATGGAGGACCTACAGTTTAACGTGGAATCCAAACCACGGTGGAGGCCTGGCATTCCCCACATTCACAAGTTGTGATTAATACACGCCTTGTCAGAGGTGAAGGAAGGTTTTGGCAATCAGATAAATTTGTGCTGGGTCCGAGGATTGAACCCTGACCCTCAGCACATAGGTCCGACACCTTACCCCTAGACCGCCAGGTCACCTACAATATGCTAATAAATTAGGAATTTAGAGGAAATGAACTCGCATTTGCGTGGAGGAAGAGTGGAAAGCCATTTAGGAAAAACTACTCCTAGTTCACCTGAGCAAGATGTGAACCTTGATCTCCCTGTCCTTGGCGGTCTAGCTCAATACAACTAGCTCGTTAGCCTACTACACCACCAAGGTGGGTGTGGAGAAAAAATCCAATAAAATATCCAGAAATTAAAGAAATGGCTACCATAATCAGATTCGTAGGGAAAGCAAGAGGTGAATTTATTATATTTCTCCTAAAAAATACTAATATGGGTTCTACTAAAAATTGCTGAAAGTTATACGTTTTTAAACTTATATGTGTCTGTTTGTTCTCAATACTAATAATAAAAGGTGGAAAGATTCTTAATAACATTATTTTTAACCTTTAGTATCTTCTTTGGCTTGTCGCCGAACTACCCCGTCTTTAGTTTTTATTGGTAGAAGTAGTTTAGTTTTCTTGAACCCTGGTTCCTCAATCATTTCTTCATACTCTTTCTCTAGGTCATCTTTGTCATCATCCTCATGGGTTTTTGTTCTCCCTCGCTTCTTCCGCACGCCATTTTCATCAAGATTTCTAATAAGAACACAACAAAATATCAATAGAGAATAAATAAAGTTACGAGAGTGGAGAGAGCGAGTGAAAGTGGGAAGAAATTTAGCATGATGAAGAGTGAAGTTTTGGTAATGACGAGATAGTTAATAGTACCTAGAAATGTTATACAGCTGGATGGAATAGAGCTGAGATAAGTAGAGAGTGTGAAATATAATGGAAGCATGATTGAGGCAAAGGATTTACGGGTGTAAATAGAGACCATAACAAGATAAGGCTGCAAGGGGCAAGATTCTACAGGTTTGTAAGAGATGTGCTATGTAAAAGAGAAATGCCTCGGAAAAGTAAGCAAGTGCTGTATAGGCACATTTTGTACCAATAGTTATATATGCAGTAGAAACATGGACAGTGAATTTAAGAGAGATCATAAAGGTGGAGGCCGTGGGAATGAAGTTCTTGAGTAGTATGCTAAAATGGAGAGGTACAGAAAATAATTTGGGTACAGGGCTTCACATGAGATTGTAGAGGAAGCTAGAGTGAGATGGTATGAGCATGTAATGAGGATGAAACATGAAAGGATTCCAAGAAGAGGGGTGGAGCTAAAGTATGTTGGAAAAAATTGCAAGGGAGACCTAGAAGGATATAAGAGAAATAGGTGAAAAAAGTGTTCACAAGGAAGAGGAGAGGAATGGGCAAGAGTAAGGGAGGAAGATCGGTAGAAAGACAGAGCAAGATGGATGTGTTTAACTGACCTGGCCACAGGCTATAAATGATGATTTTTTTTGAACATTTGATCGTTTAGCACTGAGGTTATTTATTATCAGCTTAATCTAAGAACTTATGATAGGGAGGGTATTTTTGAGCAAGTCCAACCACATTATCATGTAAGGTCTGTTTACTTTACTTGTGGGCTCAGTTGACTCTACTATATATTCCACGGACTAAAATAATTATAACAGGCTCCAAAGAACAAGGGTAAATCAACTAGTCTGTATGTCACCCACATTCTTAGACCAGTATGTATCTTCATATGACACAAGAAATAGGCATATAAATCAAATTATTACAACGTCATACGTTACACACATCAGTGATTGTTAGATCACACGGTCAGTTTAAATTTGTCATTTATGTGTACTGATTATTATTAAAATTATTTTTGTCTAAACCCCCTTTTTTTTAACATTAATGGACCCTAATGGAAAAAAGAAAAGAAGGAAAGTGAACACAGAATGTTATACATTTAAAAATCAGTAAACTTTTGATTATTTTATTATAAAATTTAATAAAGCTGTTTTCTTGGTGACCTGGTGGTCTAGGGGTAAGGTGTCGAACTTCTGTGCTGGGGGTCCGGGGTTCAATCCTCGGTCTCAGCACAGATTTATCTGATTACCAAACTCTTCCTTAACCTCTGACAAGACATCTTGTGAATGTGGGGAATGCCAGACCTCCACCGTGGTCCGGATTCCACGTGAAACTGTAGTTCCTCTATTTCATCTCACAATCACCCTACCATTACACATTAGCGTAAGTGCGTATAACCCGAACGGGTAGTATGTGCTAATAATAATAAAGCGGTTTATTGATTTGCAAAAATGTTTTGTTTTTAAATAATTTAATGTGTGACATCATAACAAATCAAGGCACAGATTTAAATACAAAAAATGAGAAGGTGAATTATGACAAAATAAAATAGATTCCTTGAAAAAGCGATTAAGTAATCAACAAAATATATTAAAAAAAGTTAATGAACAGAATATAGCTCTGGTTAGAGCTAGTTTCTTGGTTTCTAAATTAATTGCTGAGCATAGTAAATCGTTTAAGGATGGATAAGCTATAAAAGAACAAGTGTACAAATGCCGTTATCTATGAAGTGTGTCCTGATAAAATTAATCTGCCTGCTCATAAAGTAGTTTGAAGAAAAGAAAATGTTGCTAATAATTTGTGTACTAAATTAAGGGAAATTTTTTCAAAATTTGATTTTTTAAGCTCTGCCTGAAAGTAATGTCCCATGCATTATTGTTAGGGTTGCATGCGTTATTGATTTTCATACGAGGAATTGATATAGAATTTTATATATAAAAATAACTTAATGAAGCACTAAAGAGGCTTCAAGCGATGACAAAAGGTGAAGATTACACCTAATTGATACCAATAATATGTAAAACTTAAAATGGAAAAACCCGATAATAATTATAACAGATAGTGCGCAAATTGCGGTAGAATATAATGTTGGATTAAGTGTATTGATTAATAAAAAAATACAATAAATTTAAATTTACTACCATTTCAATTCCATTGCATTATCCACCAACGATCATTGTGCAGTCAAATTATTATGAACAGGAAAAATGTAATGGATGTTGTTTTATCAGAGGTGAAATTTATCTAAAAAATGGTGTGAATTAGCAACAATTTAGAGCATTTTTAAATGAGATTGATTTGTAATGTGAGGACATATTGTACCATTCTAAAGTACAATTGCCCAGTCAAGAGTTTTATGAAACTTTTTTTTTGCCAAAGAAATTAAATATATATGTTATTGACTGAAATAGGATTTTTTTAAATCTGAATTATCAGATTTTAAATGGCTTGGTGAACTTTCTTTCCTATATGATAACACGATTATTTGAACAAACAAATATGAATCTCCAAAGGAAAGGAAAATTTACTAATGTTGAGTAATGTGTTTTCAAGCGATATTAAAAGTTTCCATTTCAAATTAAATTTATATTTTGGTTGATTTTGTTGTTGAAATTGTCCTATATTTCAAGAAGTAATAAAAGGTTCAAGAGAAGAATATTTTCTGGGTAGGAATTTTATTGATTGTTTGACGCTACTATAGCAAACTTTTAATATATGGTTCCAAGGATTTATATGAAAAGGATAATGAATAAAAATTATTAGAAAATCCTTAAATAATGGAATTGTCAGAAATACCAGATATATTTACAGTTTAATTTGCAGATTTACAGGCTGCTAATTAATTTTTTTACATTCATTACCGTTTCCAGCCTGTAGCCTGGTCCAGTTTTTTTATTCAAACCATATATTTTCCACTACCGGCGTGCTGGGCTTGTCATAGCTTCATATACCTTATAATTTAACTTAAGAGTAGGGCAGGTACAACATCCAGTCCCTGCCCGTTACTGTGAAAAGGTAAACTAACACTTTACCATTGATAAAATTTTCAGCCACGCCGAGAATCAAACTCGGGACCCTTAACTCAGTAAACAGACAAACTACCGAATGAGCTAAGGTGTTGGATCAAGCTGCTAATATAATAAATTAATAATCAAAATTAATTTTAATAAACACGTTTTATTTCATTTTATTCAAGTCTTTCTTATGATAAAGGCCTTTTCCCGAAATTGAAAAGGTTTACAAGAAAATGTTAAATATATTTGGCAGCACTTATACATGTGAGCAAACATTTTCAAGAATGAAATATGTAAAATAAAAACTATGATCGTGCATGACTTTAAGAACTTACATAATACTTTGCAAATATGTGTAACAAATATTGATGCTGATATTGCATAGTTCAGTGATATAATTTGTTTTAGTGAAACATTTCTTTTCCTCCAATAAAAATACTATGGTTTAAAATAATAGATCCTTAATGTGTCACTTAAGAATGAATATTAATTTTTATTTTTGACAAAGTGTGTAGGCCTACAGTAAAGTAGATGATTTCTGTAATTTGATGTAGGCCTATTATGTAAAATCTCTCATAATTAATAAAGGACAATATTTAGGAATATAATTATTGTTAATTTGTTTTCAGTATAACTGTCATACAAAAATCAAACAGACTATTGTGTTAATAAAAAGAGACTATAACTAATTACTATTTAATGTTATACATATTTGGAAGAAGGTACAGGAAAAGTGGAAAAAAAAATACATAAGTTAGATGGGAACAAACAAACACAATATGGCTTTTATAATAAATAGATGAATACAGTTTACTCATGGCATTGCTGTCATTGGACAAAGCGATAATGAGTGACTCTTGAAGAAAAAAACAATTGTTACCACCCAATCTCCCGGCCTAGGTTTCATTCCATTGGAACTCATCAGGGAGGAGTGTGAAACCCGCAACACAACTTTTTAAAAGAGGAAACTAAAACACCCAAAAGGGAGAAAAAAATATTGGTAAATAATGATAGAACACTTAGATAGGAACACATAACATGTTCTGTTTTTGTCTTTTATGTTATTTGATTCTTTACATGTTCCTATCTTAGTGTCCTATCATTCTTTACCTATATCCTTTTTTTCCCTTTGACTTTTTTGTTTACTCTTTTAGAAAGTTGTGTTGAACGTTTCACACCCCCTAATGATGAATTTTAATAGAATGAAACCTAGGCCTGGGCATTGGGTGATAACGATATTTTCTTCCAGAGGCAGAAATGTTAAGTGTGAAATATGTTCTTTTAATTGTAAAAGCCATATTGTGTTCGTTATTTTTTTATATTTTTGTATCCACCTTTCCTGTACCTTTTCCAAATATATATAACGAAATATCTCAAAAAGCGAATAAAGATTTTCCTTATAGGGATATGAAACTATATGAGCCATTTAAAAATGAAACCTTATACTTGATACTTTTTTAAGACCTATGGCATGCCAAATTTTTGTTTGAACCCATATCTCCCGCTATATCAAATAGGTCACATACCCCTGGTCTAGGGCATCACTATCGTAGCTGCTTGAACTGTTAATGACAGAAAGATCAGTGTTTGAGCCTTGGTTGGGTACAACACGTTCTGAAGTTGGTTTTCCTAAATTATTTCTCACTCTATCTCCACACAAATGTAGGTACATTTTCTCCAAATGTTTACCTTCCACATTCCTAGTCAATTATTTAATGTGAATAACTTCCACACAAATGTAGGTACATTTTCTCCAAATGTTTACCTTCCACATTCCTAGCCAATTATTTAATGTGAATAACCTGAAAGGGTAGTGAAACACTGTGTGTGTGTGTGTGTGTGTGTGTGCGCGCGTAGGCTTCCCACCAAAATCAGGGTACATGCTTGCTTTCCTTGTGGCCTCAGGTGACAAGCTACGTACTCTATTTTATATGGACATGTAATTTTATAATAGTCCTTTTAATACTGTCTAGCCTGCTTAGCTGGCTGCATAGTCTAAGATGCTACTCTCTCAAAAGACTAGACTACCAATAGGGGTTTGATTCCGGTTGGATGTACTGAGGGTGGATTTTCCTAGATGATTTTACACTTCTCCCTTCATGCAAATGTGGATACACTTCCTTTAAATTAAACCTTCCTAATAATCTCTTAACACATTTAGTGTAATTAGTGCATAAGCATATGGCCTAAAGAGATGGTAAGACGCAGTTCTAAAAAAAAGAAATAGTGTGCCTAAGATACCAAATCTCCTTTACCAAGATGGATTTCACATGAAGCTATCTTTATAAACTTACTCTCTGTAATGTAGCCTGTTGAAGATTGAATAACTGCGATTGGCAATTGCACTCTTTAAGAAGCCGAGGTCTTCTTTATCCACCATCTTAAGCATGTCTTCCCCATGATCACTCTCTTCTGCCTCTTCAACCTCCCCATCCTTCTCATGTTGTTTCACCGGCTTAGCGGCAGTGTGCTTTGACGGTTTCGCTTTCTTGTGGCGTCGAGTTTTAAGTTTACCTTGTTTGGATAGTTTGGTTCGCTTTTGATTCCCTCGTTTTACTTTGCTGACGCGCAGCTTTTTACCTTTCTGAAAGAAAAGTCAAAAGTGTAAATCAAATACATTCAAATATTATATAAGTTAACATGTACATGAGAAAAAAACAATAATAAATGGCCTATTGCTACAGTCTGATAATTAGTAGACCCTAAAATAATCAAATTTATTGTCAAGTTATCAGTTATCCCCATGACTGAGATATCATGAGATATTAATGTCATTAGGGAAAAATGTAAGTGTAGTCACAAAATCATTAGTTCAAATTTATAGTGCCATATTTAAAAGGCTAGGCCTATGTTTCTTTATTGCTTTTTGGGACAGTTTACACGAAGAATATCCTGAGCTGTCATGGCGTCAATAAAATTACTGCTGCCATTCACCAGCCAGTAGGTTATACTCTGGAACCAAAACTAAGTAAGAATTATCCAAATCGACTTGATGCGGCTCCAGCCAGGTGAGTGCAATTGTTAACAATTAGACTGAAAAATACTAGAATAATTTGCCAAAAAAAGAAGAAAATATTACACTCTTTTCATTATAATATAATTTGAGTTTTATATAGGCCCCTATTTTTTCGCTAATAATAAAAGTAAACAAATAATCTGATGATAGTTATCATTTAAGAGTAACCCTTATAATTATTTTTAATGACTTGGGTGAGTNAAACAAATAATCTGTTGATAATCATTTAATTAAGAGTAACCCTTATAATTATTTTTTAATGACTTGGGTGAGTAACTTAGATTTTGATCTAAAACTATAAAAATAGAAACAATATTAAAATGGCTATAATTCGATTCAATCAAATATTGTGTATAATATAAATAGTTAAATTATTTTTTTAAGCTTCTAGGCTGACAAAATATAGGCCTATGTTAACACTAGTATGGTGTGCATTTTCTCAGAAAGGAAGCAATATGATTGTTTTCATATAATTTATTTGTGACAAGAAACATTTACTTATAGCTCATGAGTTATTTATATTTCTCTAACAATTTTGAATTGTTTATGTAGAAGTGAAAAATAATTATAAGCATTATTTAGTAAATATTTGAAAAAAAGCAAATTATGTCTGCATTCTAGTTAAACATAATAATGAATAATAGAGCTAGTTTAAGTAGTTTTTATATAANAAATAATTATAAGCATTATTTAGTAAATATTTGAAAAAAAACAAAAAAATTATGTCTGCATTCTAGTTAAACATAATAATGAATAATAGAGCTAGATTAAGTAGTTTTTATATAATTCTAAGGAATTTAAGATCAGTCTTACAGATGCCATAAATAACAAACTTTAATCCAATAAATGTCAACAAATATTTTAGCAACACAAAATAAACACGTGCAGCACTGAAATACTGAAATTATAGCGAAACAGTTGTGCTAACTGCAAAACACTTTTAATAAATTCCTTCGTGAACTGCGATGAAACCAATCATGCCAACAACTAGTAAACAATTATAAGTAATTGGTTTCTCAAAATCCAGCTATAACTTCTAGATTTAAATCAGCATAATACTTGGAAGAATATAAATAAATAAATTATATTTTATACATACTTTTTTTATATGTATTTTATGAAATTTAATTTAAATTTACTCTTAATAATTGAGCTTTAGCCTAGTGCAAGATACACTATTTTGCATAGACATGTTTTATTAATTTAATAGTCTGTTAAGTATAGTAAAAATTTACTTTATTATCTATGAGTCATTTTCCAAATCTATGGTAAAAAACATGTTATGTGTTTTTAAACAATAAAATACTTATTAGCGTTCAACAATACTGACAATAGGTCTATCTATCTTTCTATAGTAGTGCATACACTTAATCGGGCATGTGTATTTTCTTTCTGATTTTTTTTATCAGAGGGATTTCCAACAGTATTGGATAAATGTCTTTACATAATATTATGTTTATTTTGGGTTTAGAATAAATGTAGTCTATCCTGTCAAAATTGTTTAGTATGTATATCTCTAAACTGACACGTAAATCCTAGTTAATATTAGTTTTACACATTTTATTAAATGTTGAATTCATTATCCATGTTTTATTTTGTATAAATCAATATTATATAGTGTAAATATTTTAGTTCTATATTCATTTGATATTTTCTAGGTCAAACCACTCTTAAAATTTCTGGGATTTAAAGCTGAAGGTCCCAAAGCATAACTTATCTTGTATTATATAAAATGGATATTGCTAAATCGTTTTTCGGTAATAGACCTCATGAAGGCTACTCTGGAAAGGAGGACTTTAATGTAAGTATGTTTCATTACTGTACTTTTATGAACAAGTTTTGTTATTGATCTCTTTTATGTTGTGATAGGAACTATTTGTAGACTCATCGTTCCTTTTAAAGTTTTATTTGTAAACTATTATAATTTTGACTATTGCATCCCTAGTTACATTTAAGTCACATTAAGCAATCAATCTAAATGTGCATAACATATTGGCTATCAGTATGAGATTGATCTGACTACATAGTTCATTGATAAGATTATTAACATCAGAAAATAAAGTTATAACCCACAAACGCCCAATAAAATTAAGGAAATTACTCGAGTAGGCCTATCACATTAAATAGCCTCTAGGTATTATTTTATTAAAAAAACTTAGTGTCCTCCAATGAAGATCAGCACACATCTCAACTGCTCTGCCAATGAGCAGATTGCAAAACGTTTCAACTGCGAAATCTTTTGGCGCGTGATAATTCTTTCTTGCTTTCAAGGAATGTAAAACTCACAAACGCAAAACAGTTTTATCACATATGATGTTCGAAAACAAGGTACTTAGGAAGATATTTGGTCCAAAACGAGATAAGGCTACTGGGGATTGGATGAGGATACATAACGATGAACTACATACTCCGTAGTCATCACAAGAGATTGTTAGAATAACCATATCTAAGTAGATTTTGGTGGGAAAAACGTGCGGCACAAATGGGAGATTCTAGAACCTTGTTCAGGCTATTGACTGGCAAACATTGCGAAGACCTAGTAGACGCAGATAATAGGATAACATTAGGATGGACCCGAAAGAAACAGGGTGTAATGAGGTGGACTGAATAGAACTAGTTCAAGATAGGGACAGGTTGTGTATGTAAGTGTGAATATGAATTTTCAAGTTCCTAATTCCACAGAGTTAGTAATTAAGTATTATATTAATAATGATTTCAATTAGGAAAACCAACAGCCTAACCTAGCCTTTCATGAAACACAAAAAACTACTGAGCTTAACCTAACCTCTAATGAAATATAAAAACCTATTCAGCTTAACCTAGCCTTTCATGAAACATAAAAACCTACTGAGCTTAATCAATCCTTTCATATGTGATTAGATAAAATGTATTATAATAAGAGTTTATAGAATCTTGCTTCAAGATAGTAATTAGTTGGGTTTTAAAGAATTTTTTTAACAATTGAGAATTGTTTCAAAACATATGTTTTGCTATAGTTGGAAACGTACATAGATTGTGTGTAAAAGTCTTAGAAAACAATAAATTTTCTTTAATTTGACAGAGAAAAAAGAAAGAAATAATAACTGGCCTTGCATCACACTATAGCTGTTTTAAGTTTTTATGTTTTTAATTAAGCTGCTAATGCAATTCCTTTAATGAGAATAGTGTGTGTCTTCGGCGAGATTCTTTAAAAAAAATTTCTATGTCATGTAATGTGTTATTAAGCATCTATAAACATGCTAACAAAAGCAAATTTACAGTAGAAAAAATTAATATTGTAAAATAATTTTATATTTAATGTTTTTTTTTAAAAGAAAATTCATGTATTCACAGAAGAATATAAATATATAGAATGTAAATATTCAAAAGAATGACACAAAATTTGACAAAGATTATTTTAACATGCAATAGTTAACATGTTTATTATTATAAACTATCTCAAATGAACAAAACCTAACAGTTCATGCATCAACAACATGTTTTCCCTAAAATTCCTGGATTTTTAATAAAGTACTGGTAATGTATGTAGCAACCTGCTTTGTTGGCCACATGGTCTAAAGTGTCATTCTCGCTATAGATTAGACTACCAATAATGGGAAGATCAGGGTTTAGACCCCGGTTGGGTGGTTTTTCCATCTTTCCCTCCACACAAATATGGGTACATTTCCTCTAAATCCCACCTCTTTCATTCCTAACTCACTAGCCTAATTAGTACATATTATGCAGGTAACATGAACAGGTAGTAAGACATAATGCTAAAAATACTATATTCACAAACACAATCACATTCACTCTATTTGAAGGCACTGCCCTAAACACTCCTAAATCTACTAGGCAATCTTGAGCCTTCAATTCCTTCTCAGGAAATATTTTAGAAACAATAGTTTGTATTTATTTATACATGAAAGCTTAGTTTAAGCTAGGTTGTGATAGTTTTAGTTATACACATTATGAATATTGCGCGCCAAAAAATTTTTGACGCAATAATTGAGATAGCTTTTACAGATTGATCTAACTGTGTTAAAGTCTTAATTCCAGTTTGTTTCATTGGAGGATGTACACATTTTTGGTAAAAATTATAAAACAGTAGGTACTTATCCATTTAAAAGAATTGGGGTTGTTACATCAAAAAGAAAATTGTTATAGGCTTGTAAATGGTTAATGCATATTAATAAATATGTTAAATTGCCATTGGGTTGTATGCTAGGATTTTATAGACAACTCGAATTAGTTGAATTTTATTTATATAAAACTTGGCCTGTATAGAATTATTTACAATATAACTATCATTGGAAATTTGCTTTTTGTTGTGTGTATATATGCTAAAACACATAAAATTAATTCATAGGTCTAACTTAGTGAACTAGCTCTAACTTAGAAATTGAATTAAAAATCTTTCCCACAGCCTGCACCATTCATCCTTTAAATTAATAGCAAACTACTGGCATTTGAAGTTGGCTTATTAGCCATTAATTGTTTTAGTTCCTTCAAATAAAATAAAATATTAGTGCCAAATACACAGAAAAAAACAAAATTTCAATGAATGAAACTGTCACTTTCACAAACACAATCGCATTCACTCTATTTGAAGGCACTGCCCTAAACACTCCTAAATCAACTAGGCAATCTTGAGCCTTCAATTCCTTCTCAGGAAATATTTTAGAAACAATAGTTTGTGTTTATATATACATGAAAGCTTAGTTTAAGCTAGGTTGTGATAGTTTTAGTTATACACATTATGAATATTGTGCGCCAAAAAATTTTTGACGCAATAATTGAGATAGCTTTTACAGATTGATCTAACTGTGTTAAAGTCTTACTTTCAGTTTGTTTCATTGGAGGATGTACACATTTTTGGTAAAAATTATAAAACAGTAGGTTCTTATCCACTTAAAAGAATTGGAGTTGTTACATCAAAAAGGAAATTGTTATAGGCTTACTTGTAAACAGCTAATGCATTAATAAATACTTTAAATTGTCATTGGGTTATATGCTAGGATTTTATAGACAACTCGAATTAGTTAAATTTTATTTATTTAAAACTGGGCTTATATAGAATAATTTACAATATAATTATCATTGTAAATTTGCTTTTTGTTGTGTGTATAGATGCTAAAACACATAAAATTAATTCATAGGCCTAACTTAGTTAACTAGCTCTAACTTAGAAATTGAATTAAACATTTTTCCCACAGCCTGCACCATTCATCCTTTAAATTAATAACAAACTACTGGCATTTGAAGTTGGCTTATTAGCCATTAATTGTTTTAGTTCCTTCAAATAAAATAAAATATTAGTGCCAAACACACAGAAAAAAACAAAATTTCAATAAATGAATCTGTCACTATTGGTATTTAAGATTAACTTATACCAAGTAGGTATATTCCTGTTAATTGGGACACATCAGGACAAGATCACTTTGGCTCAATTAAGCGGCCACCCCATTTAAGCGAAATATAGCCAATGAGCTGAAAAACATATTTTAACAGAGCCATAAAGATATGAATAAAAGTAAAGGAATGTATATATTCAAGTTTTATTGGTAAAAACATTTATTTATAAATAAATAAACTATAAGCAAACAAACATAAACCTACATTTATAATGTAGAATGAAGATAGTCAAATTAATAACTGTGCCAAACAAAGATTCCCCAATAATAAGGGTTCTTACTTTGAAAATAATTATCAAGTGAAACATGACGTGTTCTCTTTATAGACTGGAATGACTGACTTTATTTGCCTTTCTACATTAAATAGCATTTCAATTCAGCAATATATTTCCTAACATTTTGGTTAGTCACTCACTTAAATGTATATCATCGTCATCATTTTCTTGGTCTTCTGCTGTCCGTGAGTTTTTCTGAAATTTGTTAATCAAGTGTTTACTTGTAATCTTAATTTTGGCATTGAAGGTGGCGGTCAATCTGATTACCACGGCATAGAACAAACACAACATAACCACCCTAGCTTACGACTTTGCAATAACTAACACATATTCTGCCCCGTGATCTCTATGTTATGAGCGGACTCGCTATCCACATACAGTTTGTTGTCCAATCACCACCTTCACCGGCACAAATAAGCGTAAAAAAATTCAGGCTAAATACTTGTTTGGTTTCTGTTCTTCAAATTTGATCCTGAATAACCTCGTCTCCTCCGATTAACCAGTGCTCCAATTGACCGGAAACCACTGTATTTTGATTTATTGTTTGATGTCTTTTCCTAATGTTATCTAAATACTCTTAATCCTATATACTTATTTCACTCAAACAAGGAAGCACCTGGACAAATAATATAATAATAATATTTAGTACCGCATCTTACTACCTGTTCGGGTTATACGCTTTAAGTACTAATTAATTTAATGGATTAGGAATTGGGAAGGTTTAATTAGAGGAAGTGAACCCGCATTTGTGTGGAGGGAGGTGTGGAAAACCATTTAGGAAAAACCACCCCCAGTTCACCTGGACAAAGTGGTTAGTCTTATCTAGTTTGGTTACCGGTGATAGGAAGGTAGGGTCTTGAATTTGGGCCAGATGTACTAAGCCTCATTTAAAATAAATTATATCCCTCTCTCCATTTATATAGCACCATGTCTTACTACCCATTCGGGTTATACGCTTAAGTACTAATTACGCTAATGAGTTAGGAATTGGGAAGGTTGAACATAGAGGAAGTGAACTCGCATTTGTGTGGAGGGAGGGTGGATAACTATTTTGGAAAAATCACCCCTCAGCTCACCCAAGGAAGATTCAAACCTCAATCTCCCCTTCCTCGGCAGTCTAGCTCAACACAAATCTAGCGCGTTAGCTAACTACGCCACTGAGGTGGGTAAAATGCAAGTACATTTCCTTGTGCTTATATGAAATATAAGGTTTGTACAATATTGGAGATTACTAACACATACATCCTAATCCTAATTGATGATATATAGAATATACCAACTAAACATAAATATTTAAAACAAAACTATGCATGACACAGTATATTAAAGTGCTTGATAAGAATGAAGATTGAAAACTAGACCAGTAAATTAGTTTTTTAATAACTCAAAACAGTGGAGCTTATGCCTTTGTAAACATTGTTTAGTAAAGTGATGTTGAATTAACTGTTCAGTCTCAGCATGTGGAAACAGCAGTGTCCGACGATGAGGCAGACCTCGCTGGTCTGGGGGAAATTTCTGAAGGAATCAGTATAATGTCTGATGGCTTGACCCCCTCACCAGGTGGGCCATTCTCAGCTCTGACACCTTCCATGTGGCCTCAGGACATTCTCAGTAAGCTCTGTCAGCAACCAGAGGACCCCAACTCTCAACCAGAATACAGGTGAGCCTAGGTTGGTAAGAGTCTTGATACCTTAGATTCGTCAGTAATGCGCTGCTCACTAATAATGTCTTACCAGTAGCCTATACTTCTGTCGAGGATTGAAAATATATAATCTCTGGGAAATTGGATTCATTCCCTTCTGTTAAGTGGTTACTGAACGGTTTGGGGTCCAGTTGCTGTTTTTATCTTAGAATTAAGATAGATTATGTAACTATAAGATAACTACGACAGGCCTAGCAAGCCCGTAGTGGAAAATATATGGCTTGAATAAAAAAAACTGACCCAGCTCACAGGCTGGAAATGGTAATGGATATAAAAGCTTAAGATTGGCCTAAGAGGTTATCCTAAGACAGTATAATTTATGTAGCCTAAGACAAGATAAGTGACTGTAACCTATATAAGAAATAGTATGTGTTGATAAACTTTAATATCAGTAAATGTTTGCTGACAAGATAAATTATGTTTGGGACATAAACATGGGAGACATGCTTATCTGTAAAGAAACACATTATAGTTAATCATTTTTCCTCGTGAATGCCGATAAAGATAAGTTTGAATTACATTTATTATTTTTGTGGACATTTTTTATGTTTTCGCCACACATAAGAAATAAAATAATCTAGGTAATGCTTCAATCTATCTTTAACTTGCTAAAATGAACTGCTGTGAAGATTAATTAACGTTTCCATTATATAAAATGTTGTCCTACACCCTAGCTCAGTTGATAGAATGTCTGCCTGAGCTAAGGGTCCTTGGTTCTTTTCCTGGCATGGCCGATAAAACATAATAATAAAACTTAGGAGAGTTTCCTTATATTAGCCCACAAATTGGAAAAAAAAATATCTAGGCCTATATTTGTATTTTTACTATGTCTGGGCAGATGCCAATTAACGATCTGATCTTAGACTGATTATGGTACAATTGGTTAAGCCGATGATCAGTATTTTTAATAGGCATTTTGCACCCGATTATTTTTATGGATCTTTTCAACCGTGTAGGTGAGAAGTTAGGTAGTGATGACTCATCAGTTTTAAAATGTGTACAACATGTAAACAAATCTACATTTAGTTGACTGATTTTAATATAATAAATTGTCACGCTGTAAGCCTACTAATAAAATTCTAACGACTTTTTTTTTAAAAAACCTCTCACCTGATTATAATCACATTACTGTGGTAGTAGGCCTGCCTACTCAAATTGATAATTTTATCTATAAATAAGTACCAAACTTAGCATCCCTCATACGATCCCACTTGTTTTATTTTTCTCTTCACTAGATTTGATGAATTTGGTTTTCGCGTTGAAGAAGAAGATGGCCCTGAACAAAGCTCAAACAAACTCTTGGGTATCCCATTTGTTGAAGATCCGCAACACAGGTAGCAAGCTTTTATATTGTTTTTTTTATATATATATAAACATAAAGTTTATTATTTATTAATAGTCCTTACTAAAAAAAGTGGCTGACTTGGCTGATTTTAATATTAATAATGTCCCAGGTTACAGTGGGTGGCACATCTGGAGTTCAGTCACAACAAGGAAGTGTGTGACTTGACTTGGGACAAAGTAGATGTGAGGTTGCCCCGGACTGAAAAGCTTCGCTCCATGGTGCATGCTCGGTATTCCACATTCCTTGAGGCCTCAAATGTGGCTCAGACTCTCAGGTAAACTACTTTGTCTTGATTAGATGATTCCTTTGCTTTAAAGATTGACTCTCATAGTGACTTTCTTGTATTTGTCTTGAAAATCTGTGTCCGTTCATATTGTACACTCGGTTTACCTTGATATACCACACAATGACCCTATCTTACAAGCTATGCCTTAGTGGAACCCTCTAACAATAATTTACTCTGAACTTATTGTTTGAGCCATGTTATAAATTTCCATTTTAATTCAAAGATAATTTGAACACACTTTAGGGATGCTAAGAAGTGCTAGCTGGTGTGTTACACTAGCCCATTAGTAGGAAAGATTTATCTTACAAGCTATGCCTTAGTGGAACCCTCTAACAATAATTTACTTTGAACTTATTGTTTGAGCCATGTTATAAATTTCCATTTTAATTCAAAGATAATTTGAACACACTTTAGGGGTGCTAAGAAGTGCTAGGCCGGTGTGTTACACTAGCCCATTTGTAGGAAAGATTTATGTAGCCATTCAAACTTTAATTTAATTAGTTTCTGCTAACAAATTAGTTGTTATTTTTTTGTTTAATAAAGGTGGTCTCCAGAAAAAACTCTCATCAGAGATGAGTTACAAGGATATTGTCAAGATGTCGAGTAATGATGCCCTCATGACATCAAAGCAGATAGAAAAGGATTTACTTCGAACTATGCCTGGAAACGCCTGCTTCAGTCATCTGACCAGCACAGGTATCCCGAGACTCCGACGAGTGCTAAGGGGACTTGCGTGGCTCTATCCGGATATAGGGTGAGTGTCGTATCTGGGAAATGATTATAATATTGGTTGTCCTTATGTTAATAATTCCTTTTACATGTTCCTTCTATTCATGTGCACTATTCTTTTTATATCTCCTTTTCCTCCCATTAGTTCCCGCTCCCCCTCTAGATCCATAACTGGTCAGATATAGTGTTTACAATGCACTATATCTTCTGGTATGGACTAGAGCAAGTTGTTACGTTCATTGATCTGTCTCAGCCTCACTTAAGGCTTTGACAAATAAAAGTGGCAGAGGTATAAACAATACTAGTAATAACATTCAATATACAATCAATCTCTGTGATGATTGGAATGAAGGTGTCGCTTGTTGGGTCAGTTGATATATGCATTTCATTGAGGTTGGCAGACTGATATGCTATAGTACCTTCTGGCTCATTGAGGAAAGCAACGGAACACTCCTCATTTCCCTAATATATAGGCTCTACAGCTGACAGTGGAACTGTTGAGGATGCAACCAACTTTCGGGTTGAGTACTAAACACACACACACTTTTTAAGAGTAATGCACTCTATATCTCACACCTTCTCTTGATGAGTTCTGTTAGACCAGATCTTAGGTTGAGGAATTGAGTGGTAATAACTGATTTTTTTCAGGAGGCAGCCTTCTTTGTTCAGTGAAGGCAATATAAAGTGTGAAATGTGTTCTTATTCTCATTGCAAAAACCATATTGCATATGTCCCTTTTAGTAATTGTCCTCATCCCAATTGGCTGTACCTTTGTCAATTGATATAACAAAATATATTGAGAAACTTTTTAGATTCAAAGCAAATTTAAATATCTCTTGAACACTTCAAATATATTTTTGAACTATAACATGTTTTGACATATTGGGCGGTCCTAATCCTAGTTCCGGCGTTCCTTGCAGGTACTGTCAAGGCACAGGTATGATCGCTGCGTCACTTCTTCTGTTGATGGAAGAGGAGGATGCCTTCTGGATGATGAGCACAATAGTTGAGGATCTACTGCCAGCATCATACTACTCTTCCACTCTCATAGGTATGACCCTTCAT
>CABFOV010003994.1:41666-58042 GCA_902141375.1 Timema poppense | reverse complement strand
TACTACTACGAGCCTCCGAGCCTGGAACTAGATCCTCTCCACTGTTGTGACGTCATAACAAAGGCTCATGTATTGAACTGCACAGTGGACACTATTTCTTATAGTTTACAACTTAATTTGAACACGCGGTGGTGTGATTATTTAACATAATGACGTATCAGGATTGTCACTACTTATTTCATTCAAAATTCCTTGGTTTTTTTTACTTACGGGTTACCAGGTCTTCGAGAATAAATTCCCAATTTTTAAAGAGTTTAGAGCAGGAGGTAAGCACTATTTTTTTGTGCCTTGTTCGACTTACAAGCATATGAAAGGTCCCACGATCTCGCTTGTGAAAGGTCACGTGATCACTCACTCTTTCTCTACGATACTTTTTCTTTTTTATTCTTTTTTTCTTTCTATAAATGTATATTTATTCCTAAAATTCAACCTTTCTTCAAATAGTTATGCTCCTACCAGTGTTGAAAATATTTTAAGTTAAATATACATTTTCCTTTTCTTATAAGATTATCGATTATCACCGACAAGGTTATTTTGTTCATTAATATTATTTTAAAATACTTGATATATTTGTGAGTTTAGAAGAAATAAATAAATAAAGAAAAACCTTTAAAAAGTTGTTTTCTCACGCGATTGAAAATTGCCAGGAGATCGACGATATTCCAATATCATAGATGTTTCTGACAGTATTTAATCTCTTTGTTTTCAGATACAGGACAAGACGTCTGTTTAAAAGAATTATGAAGATAAAGCACATTAAAAGGTATTGAAAAAAGAGAATATCACCCAAATAAGATTTCCAAAATTAAAATTAAAATAAAACTAAAACTTTTATTGATGTATAGTTAGCGAAATAGTAGTTCAACTTGAACTTTTCTTACCTAGGGAAAATAGTTCACCTCCTTGATGCAAACTAGCTCAAATTAAACTAAAATGTAGTTTGTGAAATAACGAATTAAGTAAATGAACTGCTCATTTTAGTAAAATGAATCACTTTGAACATTTCCCCGTATCTAACTGTTCTGTCACTCTCTAGCAAAAGTAATTGGATTTGAGTCAATGCAGTGCACAGTAATTATTACTGTTGAGCATTACAGTCCACAGAAACTCGTGTAATTTTAACAAAGTCGATAGAGTGAAAGGTTGAGATATCGAACGATATTGGAAATCATGCCTTACCCCACTAAGTTCTTTTTACCATTTGATCCTAGATGGTGTTTCAAGAATGTATTTTTATTTACTTGGGATATTTAACGTGCTCTCTTTGAACCAATAAATTATATTAGCATATTAAGATTTCTATCTAACGAGACACAAAGGTCTACGAATTCAACCGGCAAAGGTATTTTCACATGTTTCCATGGTTCGCTTACATACCACAATCAACATGAGACCAGCAGCTTTACTTCCCCTGCAAATAAAGTTTTGCTACAGTTTCTATCGCTCAAGCAAAGAGGGAGGACGAATTAAAAATGATGAAATGAGAAAAATCACCGGTCGTGGACATACTGACTGTGGAAAGAGAACAAGGAAACAGAAGACTGGGAAAAGTCACAGGACAAGAAAGAAGAGGTGTACAAACTGTGGCATAATGCTGATATGTCACCGTACAAAAATATATGAGAAGATACTAGAAAAGAGAATAAGAGATAAAATGAGGTGAAGGTAGAGTGAGGGATGGCACGGATTTAGGTAACAGAGGTCTACAATAGACCTGGTAATGGAATTTATGGATCTGTAGAAAGCATTTGAGAGCGCGGATAGAGTTTAATGAGAGTGAAAAGCATGTATGAGGATAACAAGAGTTGTGCTAAGATGACGTGTGGAAGGACGAAGTGGTTCAAAATAAAAATAAAATGAAAGAGGGGAGTGCCCTGTCACCCATACTATTTGTAATGTTAATGGAATTGGTTATGAATAAAGTGGCAATAAAACTCGAGGAGGAAATAATAAAAACCATTATGTTTTCTGATGATTTGATGGTATGGGTGGGTAAGGGGGTTAAGGAAGAATAAGTCCAGGAATAGCTACAGGAAGGGAAAGATTGTGGAATGATATTTATCATGGAGAAGTGTGAATTGATAGTAATGACAAAGAGGATAAGGTCTATTAAAGCTATAAAGTAGGATAGAGTAGAGCTGGGAAAAAACAGAACATAACATTACTTGGAAGAGCATGGTTGGGGAGGAAAGTGGAGGTAGAGAGGATCTAATGAGAAGACAGCAGGGAGAGTTGTTCTGTAGGTGTGGATGAGACCTACATTGAGGAAAAAAATTTCCCTTAAAGTGTAAAAAAGTGTTGAACAGGGGTATACTTTGTACCCATTGTCACATATGTAGCTGAAACATGGACAGTGAATTTACGACAGACGAGGACATTGGAGATTATGAGTCATGAGAATAAAGTTATCCGGGAAAGAATCACAGGCTCGAAACAGTTGATGATGGCTTATATTACTGCTCTAATAACTTTACTGGAAATTGACTTGCATTCGTATCTGTTTTAGTTGGATGGGGTAGAGCTGAGAAAGGTACCGAGTGTAAAATATCTTGGAAGAGTGATTGAGGCAAAGAGGATCTAATAAAATGCGCTAGGTCAGCAGGGGAGTTGTTGTATAGGTGTGTAATAGACCTGATATGGAGAAGAGAAGTGCCCTGGAATCTTGATGTATCAGGAAGTGTTGTAGTTTGTACCTATTGTCACATAAGCTGCAGAAACGTGGACATTGAATGTAGGAGAGACTATGAAAGTGAAGGTCATGTGAATGAATTTTGTCGTGAGGAGAATGTTAGCTGTCATGAGTAGAAACAAGATTACAAATGAAGTTATCCAGGTAATAGTGGAGGTACAGGGAGTAAACGAGATACTAGAGGAAACAAGACTGAGGTGGTATGACAACGTAATGAGGATGGGGAGGGAGAGGATGCCAAAGAAAATGATGGAACTGAAGTATACAGGATAAATACTCCAGGGGAGGTCAATAAAGATATGGAAAGAGCAGATAACATAAAGTGTGCAAGCAAATGGAGAAGAATGGAAGAAATTACTGCATTTACCACTGAGCGATAGGCCTACTAGTTCTTTTCGCTACTGGTACACTTTCCATTGGTTGTGGTAGCTTGTGAAATTATTGGGCCCTCAGATATATCTACAATCATAGCCACCATGACCTTGTACAAATCTCTTTTTCAAATTATAATTTTTCACTTTATTCTATTTGATTCAGTTAATGACAATGATTCTGTCAACAACCATCACATATCAATTTGTGATACATATGAACGAAATACTATATACATTTTAGCAATCAAGGGATTATCTAATTTATTTCAACTAATGCAAATAAAAGTAATAAAATATTTAAAAAACTACAATCAAGTTTATTGTTTAGATAAACTGTAAATATTCATTAAAAATGTAAAATAACTGTCTGAATTTATTAAATATTTAATGAGCAATCACTAATATAATCAACATAACTTGTTGTATGATTATAAGTAAATAGTAAGAACTTTAAATGACATTATTCACCCCTTCAAGACTTGCACAAATCCATAGAGGTGGACATGCAAACAAAGGCGTCAATCTTATATAGTTTACATTTCTAATGCAGTCTGGGTTCATATCTCAGCTAGGCATACAAAGTGGTTTTTTTTACTGACTGGGTTTCATCCCTTTCTCGTTAGTGAAAATATCTTGACAACCCTTACTGGCAGTATGACACACAACCAATACAATTATTTCAGAGAAACAAATTATGTTTTGTGCCTATATAAAAATTTATTACATAAAACTTAAATTAAATAATTAATACAATAATTAATTAAGCTAGTACTAAAAAAATACAAGCATTGTTATACTTTGCTGATACCGATGCTATGCAAGCATGTCTTTGCTTGCTAAAGTATGCTTTTTGTTGGGCTTGCTTTCCTATGATCTAGTCACATACAGTTTCTTTGGAAAACCCCATTTATGGTAGCAGTGGTGGTAACTGACAGATTGCAAAAGTTACCAGATCTACTCTCATGTATCCATTCGCATTCTGCAAGATCATTATATTAAGTTGTTGTCACTTTCAGTAGTCAAAACTTTCACAACAAACAATTTGTCTTTAATATTATATCTTTCTTTTAACGGTTTTTACATCTTATTCTAGCCGTCATGTACCATCACCCATATGGTGAATGAACTCTATCATATATTACCAAGGTATGTCAGTGAGACCCATAAATACTGAGTCATGGTGATGAGGTTGATATTCATAAAGTACCTGAAATGATTCATTCAACTTTGATACCTCATCCAACTTTAATACCTGATGTAAGCAAAGTTACATGGAAGTCTATGCTCTGATTTGCTTTGAAATTGACTTCAATGGTATCTTTTCACTAAATAGTCCCTCCTATGTTTTGTATTAAACTTGTTTCAAAATAACATTAGAAAATTATTATAATTAAAATCATCCCCTCATTTTATTTAAAAATTATACTTTAAGCTTTGAAAGTGCTATTCAAATATCAACAAACTCTTGACTTAGCGTTGAGGGACCCTATGGTACAGTGATTACGTGGTACATTCCAAGAAAACTACAGCATTCTTCATATAAATGTGAATCTTAAAATATTCCTTGGTCACGCCTATAACCAAAATGGTTAGCAAGACGTGCGAGGAGAAAAAAAATCCTCTGTTACTGATTATTTTTGCAAGATGACCAAACTCGTTGAAAATAATAAGAAAGGCACTTGAATAAGCTTTTGGTGGATGTAGCCATACAGCAAAGAGGTATACACAGTTTGTCAAGCTATCCATAATTACAAGCAGAAGCTTACAATAATTACTAACCTTTGAGTGTTGATGAAAATTTACTAAATGATCAATGTGCATAATTTGAATAGAGATTTTGGGTTTATCAAACAAACCAACCCTTCAAACACCTGAAACCTTACTCGAAATATACCAAAGTAGTGTGCCAGGGAACCAATGGGTTTCCTTCATCCTAGCACAAAAAAGGCCATCAATACATTATATATCTATACAAGGAGATAATTAACAAAATGTATGTACTTATGAACAAATTATGCGATGAAAAAAAAAATGACATGTCTTGACCATTATAAGTTTGAACACTTGTTTTATTTAACGTTTGTACCAACTGTTATACAACTTTAATATAAAACACAATAAATATATTATAATATACTGAAATATTTTTAGTAGATATATTACATGTATTAATTATGTGACATGAAATTTAGAATTATCATATTTTGATTAGCAAAGTGATTTAACATTTGCGATTATATTTTTAAATCCATATATATTTAAACACAGTACTATTAGCATGAATCAATAACTATAAAAACTTTTAAAAAGTAATGATATTCACAAACAAACCCCTAATAATGATTTATCATAATATATTTGTATAACAATTATTATGATTAGTTCATAAACCTCATATAATTAAATGTAACATGATGGATTAAATAGCCAAGCTATTATATTTATTGGTTATGGCTATAGCTGCTTTTAATTATAATATTATTTAAATCAAAAAATGAATCCTGGTCACAGGAATTGAACCGGGGACTTTGGGATTTTCACGATATTCCTCTAACCCCTAAGCTATTCAGAAGTCATCCCATGCCCAGGGTCATTCTTCACTCATATTTTAAGGAAGAACCTGTGGTGGGTGTGTGGAAATCATCTGCTACATATGAGCGATCAATTAAGATCGAGATCTATCAGATAGCGCAGCCACCTTCGACAGGCTAGGGCTTTATGCTGACAATAGCACAACTAAAGCTGTACAGATGCACATATCATGATGGATTAAATAAACAAGCTGTTATACTGGCTAGTTACGGTTACAGCCACATTTAAATATATTTTTATCATTGAAATATGACAACCTGCAAGACGACTCCTGGATAGCTCAGTGGCTAGAGCATTGTTTTATTAAGACAAATGTACCGGGTTCAATTCCCTTGTCCAGGTGTCATTTTTCAATTCAAGAATATAAGACTTGTAATATTTTTTATCACTACTGTATATATTACAGGAAATACTTTTCACTAGTTCTAAGCTAATGAGATAATTAAACTATCTATTAGATAAATAAATTTTTAAAGTAAAAAAAAACCCCCACAAAAGCCTGTCTCTAATGAAACTTCATATTGAAAATAATCTATTAGATAAATAAATTTTTAAAGTAAAAAAAAAACCCCACAAAAGCCTGTCTCTAATGAAACTTCATATTGAAAATAATTGGTTACTTATTTGATTGATAGCAGTGAGCCATGTTTTAAGTTGATAAGTGTATTTTTTCAGAGTTGAAAGGATTTGCTCTCAAATTAAGTAATAGCATATAGTGTAATTAAATTTTGAAACAATAATAGAATAAAATAAAATATCAGTGGCAAAATAATATCAAACTAAATTTTTTTATTAGTATGAAAACTAAAATCTCACATATAAGTGATATAAAACTCAACACTAGACCTCCAATAAGGATGTAAAACTAAGTCTGAATGTGGCTGAGACCCAAAGGTTTCAGAGAAACTGCCTTACCTCTATTGTGAGATGAAAGTGTCATTTCATATTCATCGTCTGGTATCCACTTGTCTATAATTCCTTCTTCGAAAAGTCTTCTGATTATAACATTGAGTTTGTTTTCAAAGGGTGAAACAATGGGAAAGTGTGCAGCGAGATGCATTGTATAAGGACACTCTTTCATAGGGTGCATCAGAGGATAACCATCTTTATAATAGTCGTTTAGTTGCATAATTATGTTGGTTATTATTGATGAATCAGCATAAGCCATAGTTCTATTAAAGGCAACCATATCTACTCCAGATGGCGGTCTAGGGGTAAGGTGTCAGACTTCTGTGCTGGCGGCCGGGGTTCAATCCTCGGTCCTGGCACAGATTTATCTGAATTAACTGTAGGTTCTTCATTTCATCTCACAATCACCCTACCATTACACATTAGCGTAAGTGCGTATAGCCCGAACGGGTAGTAAAACGCGGTGGTAATAATAATAATACTCCAGATTTCACATCAGGGGTAACATGAAGCCTCTCAATTAAAGTTTTTATAAATTTGACACTTGGGTCTATATTATCCATTATAGCCTTGATGAATTCATTCATACCTTCAACCTGAGGACTGAATATCCCAAAATCTGTTTCTGCCAATTGGTCCAATGTAACAATATCAGGGTAGTAATGGGGTATTGTCAAGTAGCTGGTCAAACTTCCCTGATAGGCATTTATCAGAATCAAACTTGCCAACAATACCAACATGACAAATAATTTTTGATTTGAGTAAACTGTCACAAAAACTGTCGCCCCACTGATAAAGATTCTAAAGGTTTACAACAGTGTTGCAATTTCCCAAGAAGCATCGTTCATAAATATTTTCCATAACAATGTAATTATTGGTATACAACTAAATATGGCTCCCCAAGTACATTTTGTGAAAGGCAAAATAATGTTCATATATTGTGGAAAGCGTTGTGCCTTAGGAACTAGACATTTAATACAGATCTGAAATTGGGAATTTGCGGACTTGAATATATTATTTTTATGTTTTATAAACATGCTTCCAAATATATCTGGAATGATATATTTTCTACCCAAACTCTTCTTTTTTTCCTGAATTAATTAAGACGTTATTTTGTGAATATCACGCAATTTTAACCATTGATACGTTCATACTTTTTACTAAAACTTTCATACCATTATATTCAGATTTAAGTTCACCAGCTTTCAAACCATAAGCAGGTCTTGGTTTAGTTACTTTTATCTCGTAATTATTTATATCATTTAGTTTGCTGGAGAAGATGTCCCCTTTTGATGTTTTCCTCAATAGTTTAGATAATTCCAAAAATGAACCATTGTTTTGAAACTGGTTGAAAAACCAAGCTGATGGCTTATGAGAAATAATATAGTTTTGATTTTCGTATTTTGTCGAAGGAACCTTATTAAAAGCAATTACCACTACATTCAAAATACAATATTCCTTCCATGTTCTCAAGCACTGTTCTTTAAACATGTTTATTTCCTTTTGATCCGGTGAAGTAATTATTATTATTATAAATGGGGTTCTTGGATTGCCAAGGAAAGTCTCTCTAAATTGTTCCAACAATGACCAAAAATCGTCATCATTTTTCTCCGTGAACCAAAATACTACTTTTGGTACCGCCATATTACCACTAAGCAAATATGTATCTGGAAACATTTCAACCAACCCCAAAGTATTGTTCGCATAATTTTGAATAGTCACGGTAGGGAGGTACTCCAATAAGTGAATTTGCTTGAACTGTTCATTTGAAAAGTGAAAACAATTTTCTTGTACTACAATGGTGCCGAAGTGATAATTCCCTTTTTTTAAAATAGTGTAAATGGAGTGAATAATGTCCTTAAAACTAAAACTAAGTTTCAATGCTACTTATCAAACACATCAGCAGGACAATCGTTATCACCTTCATGATGAATATTTAACTTTATTTCTAATCTAAAATTAATATTTTAATTATTTTTTAAAATAGCTTGAATTTATTTTTATAAAAGTTTAAAAAATGAAATACGGAAATAATTATTTTCAAATAAGGTTTTGATCCAGTCATTTATTTAAATAACTAAATATGCAAAACTATAAGATACAATTGAGCTGCTTTTCCATCACAAATATACTGCACTTGGTTCATACTACTCAACGTATTATATAATACATGTAAGGTTTGATGCATCATAAGCTTTTACATGTTTAGCGTGTACTTAACTACAGTTTTACACGTAACCAAAATGATAAGTAAGAATGAAGTAAACATGATATCATTTATGAGATAATCTAAATGTTTTACACATAATGGTGCATACAATAATGTACATTGTTCAGAAATACAATTTAAATTTATGTTCACTAACTGTTTTCTGAATGTTCATTATAATAGACTTTAGTTATCTGTTTTTATTTACAACCAACGTCTATAAAATTGATCAAAAATTTTGTTTAAAATCTGTGACCAATTGTATTGTTTATGAATTGATTCTATATTAAATAAGGTGTTACTACTTTAATTATTTTATAGCTTACTGTATGACAAATAATATATCGCAAACCTTTTGATCACATATCATGGTCTCTCTTGCACAGTACCACAGGGATTAATTTGGTTTGAGGCCCCCAGGTGCAACTGGATTTTGAGGCCTCCCTCTAATCTAAAATAATAATTTTACTTTCTCATATTAAGAGAAAGTATTGTAAGTATGAAAAAAAATTAACTCAAGGTAATAATGAATATTAATGTTTTATGTTACCCCGAACCCAAAATAGTGTATTTTATATTTTTAAATTCTGTTTGTCCCTGGCCACAGATCCTAAACAGATAGATTTTGTTCAAACTTGATATTTAAATTTTATAAAGCTATACTTCGGGACTTTTTTTATTTTGACCCTAGTACTTGGATAAAGGGTAGTTTATTTATTAGTAATTTTTTACAATATTCAATTTTTTGAAAATAGCTTTAACGATTTTGTTTAAAATGCATATTAGGGATATGTTTGAAATAACAGATAACACTGTATAGTTGGTTTTTGGACAAACATTCGTTGAAAGGTAGTTTACTAATTGAACATTTTTGAAAATTTGAAAAATAGTTATAGTGATTTTGTCGAAAATATATCTTTGTAGATTGTATGCTATGACAAATATTCATGTATAATTGCTTTGGGGGTAAAGATTCATTTATGGGTAGTTTACTGATGACTTTTCAAGAACTTGAAATATATTTAAAATAGTGATTACGATTTGTTTCCAACTGGATATCTTAAGAGTGTTTGATATAACAAATAAGTGTATAGTTGTTTTAGGGCTGAAAACTTATTTTTGATTAGTTTAATGATGATTGTCTTCTTGATATTAAAAAAAAGCTCAAACAATTTGGCTCCAAATGAGATATGAATGATCTTTTAAAATTCTGAATATTTTTGAAAATAGCTATACCAATTTTGTTTGAAATAGATATCTGGGGACTATTTCATATTATATGAATAATGTGTATTAATTTTTTATAAAAAATTAATTCAAAGGTAGTTTGCTTAAAACGAATTATAAAAAAAATAGAATGTTTTTCAAAATTAATCTTAAAGATAGAGTTAAAAATTGGTATATGATGTTGGCAAGTTTTCCACGATAGCTAAGAATACTTTTTTATTTTTACAAAATACAAGTAATTTTTAGACTGGTTTACAAATAATTTATTTTTGAAAATTTGGAATTTGTTAAAAAAAGTTCAACAATTTTGTTTATACTTAATACGTAAAGAGTTTTTATTGTTTTTATGAGTAAAACTTAAATAAGGGTAATTTACTAAAAACCTATTTTTGAACATTTTCTTCGAAGCTAATACAAAGTATGAGAAAGTAAGTGCGATTGTATTGTATTATTTATATTTTAAGGATGTTGAGTTAAACTGTACTAATTGTAAAATACAACATTTATTATTTTTAAACCTAACAAAAAAATGCATACAGTCTGCATCCCCTTTAATAATATTAAATAGGAAGTAATAAACACCTATGTAAACAAACTAGATTTTTGTTTTTAAGAAATGTAAATAACAATCACAATCAAGCGGAACTTCTCTCACTTGAAAGTTTAGCAAATTTATCTATAATAGATTTATACTATTCTATTTGCGCATGGCACATAGTTCATAAATCAATCCTATATCACCTTTATCATCTGTAGAATATTTACCATGTTAGTTGTGAATAAAAATAAGGATAGAAAAAGTAATGGGAACAAATAATAATAATGACCACAATATGGGTTTTACAATGAAAGAGTAATGCAGTTTGCACTTTACATTGTTACCATTAGACAGAGGTAATTGCTATCCATGGAAGAAAATTGATTGTAAATGCACAATCCCTCGACCTAGTAGCTAATTCTATTGAAACTCCTCAGGATGGACTATATAACTGCAACCTTCTAAAGGAGGAAACAAAAAAATACACAAAAGAGAGAAAATAATTCGATAGATTTAATTTAATTAATTTAGCTTCCTCATTTAGTAAGTTACATTGCAAGTTTAAACCTCCCTCCTGACATGAGTTCCAATAGAATGATTCTTAGGTCAAGGGATTGAGAATTATAGGGGCCACCCCAGTAAGCGATTATGATTAATTGACGCACAGACGTTCAGCTTTAATGTAGTATGATACAATATTTCAAAATATGATTCACACCAAAATAAAGTTGAAATATTCCAAACGTGATCTCTTTTTCCTTAACAACCACATATGTTTTGTTTTATTAATAGAAAAAAAAGTGACATTAGCTCATTTTAAACAAATATCTAACATATTTGCAAAGTTAGCAGACTTAGCTTGATGAAGGACTCTAGAATTAGCCTTCCTATTAGCTAAGTCATTTTTTGAAAGGCTCACAACATAAAATGTTAAATTGTTGAGAATTATTATTATTATTATTAGCACCACGTATTACTACCAGTTTGGGTTATACGCACTTACGCTAATGTGTAATGGTGGGGTGATTGTGAGATGAAATGGAGGACCTACAGTTTAACGTGGAATCCGAACCACGGTGGAGGCCTGGCATTCCCCACATTCACAAGTTGTGATTAATACACTTCTTGTCAGAGGTGAAGGAAAGGTTTGGTAATCAGATAAATCTGTGCCGGGACCGAGGATTGAACCCCGGACCCCAGCACAGAAGTCCGACACCTTACCCCTAGACCACCAGGTCACCTGTTGAGAACTAGATGCAAGCATTCTTCAATACCTTGAGATAAGTTTTGTAATTTTCTTTTTGACATGACTAAGGATGATTGCAGGCGAAGGGCAAAAGTGAGTATATGCTTAGACAGAATAGAAAAGTAGTTATAGAAAAGACTATAAACGATTGTATTATAAATAATGTGGTCTGACAACGATCGATACTTTCTTGTCGACTGATCAATGCTTCAATATAATGTCTGAAATAAAAATTATGGCATCTCTGAATATGCTATCCAATATAATGTCTGGATTTGTATGGGCTTGAATAAATGAGCTAAAACTTAAGTTTCAATAAATATTTTATTTCCATGAAAATCATCATGAGAGTTATAGTTTGGTTTCTGACCAGTATGTACACACTACAAATCACAGGACAACAACGCAGCTATAGGAACCTGCCTAATAAAACACTGCTCTTCCAGTAAGAGAAAAAACTCGAAGAAAAAAAAACTCATTCCGATAGTGCAAATAATTATTATTTTATACTGCAAAATGTATTCTCAATACAGTGGTAAGTTATTCACATAATGGTTGCAGCTCTGTTCATAAGTAAAATATTTGAACTTTTAGTGAAAAATACACAAATTGTCATACAAAACAGCAAAAAAACAAACAAGAACTGTTATTTTTAGCGTGCTAACAAGAATAAGTACCCATTTAATTTAGTTATATTTATATATTTACATTGTTATTTGTTGAACCCAATTTGTTTTACTCTGTTTTCAGGCTACAGGTACTTGGTATATATAAATTATTTATTTTTACACACAGGACTAACATATTTTGTTTTTTATTTTCGTTTAAAATTGTAATGAGTACAATATATAATTTATTGTAATTTCTCATACACTCTTCCTTGGCACAAAACTTCAGTCGCCCAGGGGATATTCTTGATGTTTTAAGGGCTATATGTTTATTAGTACATGAAAATATTACACTTATTAATATTTATGAATCGCAAGGATGTTCATTATCAATACTAGCCTTCCTAAAACCAGCCTGACTTCTTTTTTTCACACCCTAGAATTGCAAATAAATAAAAAACTAATTTATTTTAAAACACTGTCAGTAATTTCTTTTTGAACCATCACAGTTGCTTTCTTGAAACATTCATTGTTTTTAAACATTGTTTATATTCAAGTGTAAACATTTAAAAAAATAAGCACGATCAAAAAAACAAGCATTCCTGAATTTGAAATGGAAACAGAGATTTTAATTAGTATTTCAATAAGCAACACTTTCAATTCATAATAGCTTACTACATATATTTTTTAAATTAAATGCTACACAGATAAAATGTTATTTGACAATAAAATAAATAAAGAGAATATATTGAATTCAAATAAACAATTTCTTTGTATTTGTCATTCAGATGGTAATGTATTCACAGTACAAAAAGTCTTACTGGTTGTTTTCTAAACATGATCTTTTTATACATTATATAACGAAAATAAATTTAGGGTGTTTGAAAACAAGGTGCTTGAGAAGATATTAGATCCAAACGGATGAGGCTACTAGAGATTGGAGAAGGTTATATAATGATGAGTTAGATACCCTGTACTCATCATAATACATTGTTAGGATTATTAAATCTCGCAAATTACGGTGGGCAGGACATGCAGTGTGAATGGAAGAATTTATAACGTCATTCAGGGTACTGACAGGCGAACCCAATAGACCAATGGGAGGATAAAATTTGGGTGGACCTGAAAGAGATAGGCTGTAATGAGGTGGACTGGATAGAACCAGGTAGAGATACTATGGTAATGTAGTTTAAGGCTGAGAAAATAACACAACTATATAGGTAATATTAGTATATTTGTAAGACTTATCCAATATAATTCTCAAAATGTCAAGTGTAAAACTATTTGTATGTAAACAATATATTAAAATTCCATCAAACAATTTAAAGGATCGTTATTTGGTTTTAAAATTATCAATAGAGGCAAATTTATTTTGAAGAGTTTTTAACTTGATTGAACTCACTTTATTTTGATAAAACTTCAAATTTTTATCATGTTGATAAGTGTTCTAGCATCAATATTAATTTTCTAATCATCAAACCATTTCTAATTTTACGGTGCCGGTACTGTTAATAACTTGAGAGTACCTATCTATTAAGAAAACTGTATATTTGTTGTATTATTTAATGCAGTAACGATAAATGGGGTTGCAATTTTATTTTTTAATGTTTCACAGCATGTCAGAAAAAGCGCAATAAGTTTATATTAAATTATTAGGCACACATAGATTAAAATTTTTTAATCTGAGAAAGATGAAGCTCTACACTTTTTCTAAATCATTACATATACATACTAAGTATTTAAAATTCCAAAACAGTTTTTTTCTAAAAATGTTATTTGGAATAAAGCACTAAGCTTAGTTGTGGCTGATTAAGAAGGGATAGACAACACATCTACCTGAGTGATGGTGGAGTAGAACTTACTATGATAAAACACTATTAGCACACGTATTTAAAGACAAACTTTAATTGCTACAGGCAACTTCATGTTCAGAGAAAAAACTGTTAATCTTGGTTGGACTGCAAGGTTGCTTGTAAACAGTTAATTTAATTTTCTTATTATGATTCTACTATATAATATATTACAACACTTTAACGCTATACATGACGACCTTGGTGATCTTGGGGTAAAGTTCTCGCCCCAGGATTCAATGTTTGTCGGTTTAAGTACAACCGACGCCGACGAATTTATCTTGAGTGATAAAAATCCGTAGTACAACTTCCTTCGAAAGTAAGTAAAGCCGTTGGTCCCATGTTGATTGTGGCCTGTAAAAGAACCCTGGAGGTTATGTGAAAATAACTTTCCCAGCAAAATTTCGTAAGCCCTTTCGCGCTCGCTCATAAATATTCAGCGTGGAAGGTAACGAGGAACCACCACACTTTCTTAACTCAACTATTACATGGGATTTGTACCAGATGGTGTGGGCAACATTAATCAGCCGCAGGGCTGAGTACATACCCAGCCCTGGATAGATAGAAATAACATAAAACCATTGAGTTGTTAACTTAAGAAGAATATATATTTATTATAGCAAATCTGATTAGTTTTCTCTCACTAGTCAAAGTGCTTCCATCTAGAAAGTGCAATTTAACAAGAAAATAATATTAACTGCCGATAGGCAACCTTTGCAGTCCAACCAAGAACAAAAGTTGCTCTCTAAACATAAAGAAGAAGTTTGTGGCTGTGAGAACTATTCTTTGAAAACGCGTTTAATAGCATTTAATCCAAACCATTACTAAACCAGCATCACTCTGTAAGTTCACTGTGCGTTATTCAAACCATTTTAATAAAGTGTATATATAATATGAGTGACAATTTAATGAAAAGTTTCACCATTATAGAATTAACTCCCTAAATTACTATGCAAAGAATGTGAAAATAGAGGCACTATATGCCTTAAAAAGAGAAATATGCTAGATTGTTTACTAACGTCTATGCCCACATTTGGTGTAGGCCTATTGACTAAACATTTACAGTATTTATTACAATATTTTAAATTCATAATGTATATAAAAAAACAATTCAGATCAGCAAAGCTAACTTAAGTGTACAAAGTATTTTTATTCAAAGAGCAGAGGAAATGTACTATTTGTATTTGCATTTAATGAAGCATGCCATAATTCCAAAAATGCAACATTTAAGTTTTTCTATATTTGTTAGTAGCTATTATTGGTTATATTTTAAATACATTAAATTAGTATAAAAATAAATCTAGAAAAGTGTGTCATGAGAAAAACCATTTTATATTTTAAAATTAATTTTCTATAATGACATGTACTGGAATAAAGTTATTTTAATTTTAAAGTTGAAAGTATGCAAGTACCGTAATTTAATATTCTCATTCAAACATGTACTACTGTAAGGTTATTTAATTTTACAGCTTAGCGTATGTAATGATTTGGTATATATTGGCATACATATTATTATTGTATATAGACTTTACAATTACCAGTGCTTTATGAACTAATTTCACACAAGTTGGGGGGGAGGGGGGGGGGACGGGAAAGAACTTTAAAATTTTTCGAGAACGCTAATTTAAAATAGTCATGGCACCATTTTTTCTTTGTGTACTATTTCAATGAGTTTTATTAAACAAATTTCACCAAAAATGAATGAAATTCCGCTAATTTTGAAAGCAAATCTACACATGAAGATAGTTACTTACTATAAAGTATTGTGGTTTATAAAGTTTGACCAAAATGTTTAAATTAAATACCCTTAAGACAATTACTTATTGAGGAAAACTCTTTGTGGGTTTCATCAATCTGCATGTTGGCAATATTGGTTGGTTTCGACCAAACATTGCTTACACCATGACCTCACATATTAGTTCACATGACCTTTCACTATGTAGCCATTTAATAAACAGTGGTATTTTGAACATAATTGACATTCATAAAGTAAAAATTAATAATTATTTTCACACTTATTAATATATTTTAAAAGAAGAAGGAATTAGAAACAACACATGCATACTATTTTTCTGGTAAATCAATTTAAACACATTAATATAAGCTTTCAGTATGTTTGGGCAATTTTAAACAT
>CABFOV010003994.1:27140-41514 GCA_902141375.1 Timema poppense | reverse complement strand
GGGGGGGGGGGGGGAATAAGGTTTTTTACAATTGAATATAAAACATGAATAGGAAGGCTTGAAATATTAAAATGATCTAGATAGGTTAAGGGTATCCCCGAGTCAAGTATCGTATCTGTACATTCAAAAAATTACATCTGGACACATGAGTCGAACCCCAGACTCTTGGCTTAGCAAGACAATGGTCTAACATTCAGTGTATTGACAAGCCGTGTACCTTAATTTAGGTATCATTTTTCAAATTCACCAATAGTTTGAAGGTTTACCCATCACAAACCCTTGAATGCAATAAGTTGAATTAATCTTATATTGCGATGCCTGGGATTATTTCGGGTTTTGATAAGTGAAGCTAAGGTATTTTTAGTACCATATCTTACTACTCATTCGGGTTGTATGCCCTTGTACTAATTAATTTAGTTTGTTAGGGATTAGGGAGGTTGGACTTGGAGAAAATGTACACACATTTACATTAAGGGAGAGTGGAGTAAACATTTAGGAAAAACCACTCTAAGTACACTCGACCGAGATCTAACACTGATCTCTCCATCATCATTAGTCTAGTCTATGTGTGAAGCTAATTATGGTTGGTTACTTTTTTATCTGTTAAAAATAACATCACCTAGACCTATTTAACAATTTGGGTACCTCATTCACCGAGATAGGAACATGTCAGATCCTGGTGAAGGTATGTGTGTGGCTGGATCGATTAAAAAATAACCTTCTAGAGCACGTAACCAATATTTAAGGGCGGTAAACATTGACAAAAAGTTCACTACTTTTATCTTACACCCAGGGTCGTGTCATGGCTATGATACAGAAAAGCGGCCGCATCAGGCGACACTGTAAGGGGGCGGCATAGGCAGCGAAATCAAAGAACCATTCAATAATTAAAAATACCAAACCCTTCCTTCACCTCTGAAAAGACATGCCAGGTCTCCACCATGGTTCAGATACCACGTTAAACAGTAGGTCCTTCATTTCATCTCACAATCACCCTACCATTACACGTTAGCGTAAGTGCGTATAACCCGAACGGGTAGTAAGACGCGGTGCTAATAATAATAATAATAATTAAAAATCTTTATGCAAGCTTTTCTGTATTGGTCTATGTTATACCGATATTGATGTATACGATTTATGATTTTGATTTATCGCACGCCTCTGAATAAGCACTTTTGGTACCCTTTGATTTCAGTTTTTGGTGCAGGTGCATCATTGGTGAGCGCTCACTGAAAGACTTTTGATCTGACAGCGCGAAGATATTATTTTTGTTTGTAATATACCGTGCGGCCGCTCCTAAAAGTTGAGGCGGCAATTATCACAAAAGACAATTTGATTTGATTTGATTTTAATGTCAGTTTGTCTCTAGAAGTGGCAAGTAGCTGTGCTGTATTTAAATAATCAAATCAGATATATAATATATCTGTATCAGTATAATATTTTTGCATTTATACTAATTCAGTTTCTGTGTTTAAAAAGTAGATCAGGTAAGCGAATTATTGTTTTTTACAGCAATTGTAGTTACTTATTATCATTGAAAATGATTATGTTATGACATTAGGGACTCGAATTAAAAGTAGAATTTGCATGGACTGGATATATCTCAGGTGCAACAAGTGTCCCTGTGTGATAGATAGAGAGTTATTTAGGTAATATTGGGCTACTTTTGCGTTCTCTGTGTGTGTGTGTGTGTGTGTGTGTGTGTGTGTGAGTGAGAGAGAGTGAGAGATAGTGAGAGATAGAGAGAGAGTGAGAGAGAGAGAGAGAGAGAGTGAGAGAGATTCTTGGGAAATATTTGCATTTGCCTACTTTTGCATTCGTTATTTATTGCTCTATTTTTATCAAATTCATATACATTGAAGTGGAGACAATACAATAAGTTAAAGAAAGGCATATGACAAAATGGCCGCTAGATGTCAATTTGACAGATATTCATTATTTATTTATTATGTTCTGTTACCTACAAATCTTACTAGCTTTGCAAGTCATTTCTATAATTATTTTATCTACCCTCTTTTAATAGCATGATAAGCATCATCATATTTAATCATAGCCAATGACCCCCCTCCCCCCTCCCTCTCCAGTTGCATCTTTGGGAAGGACTGTTGTAGCTTTGAGAGTTTTATTAACACTGCCTGCCTCTGTAGCTAGTGGGGAAACAAGTTTTTCCAAAATAAAATTAATAAAACACTACTTAAGAAGTTCAATAAGACAAACAAAACTAAGAAATCTGTCATTAATTCCTACTGAATCTACATTGGTTGTCGCTCTAGACTACACATCCCAAATTAACGAATTTGCTAAAGTTAAAGTTATAAGGGTAAAACTTTAGTAGATTATTGTAGTTGATATCATTATTTTAAAGTAGTTTATATTTTCAAAATAGAAATAGTATTCGTACATTTTGTGCAGTTAAAAAAAAAAAAATCACAATCGAAGGTTATTTTAGAGAGAAAATACATTTAAGGGGTGGCATTTTGAAGACTTACATCATACATACTGAGAAAATCTACCGCATGACCCTACTTACACCTGTCACAATTCACACATTTCTAAAGTGACGTTTTCAGAATTTAGCTTAGTATTTGAGTGCATTAAAGTAGATGTGGTAACTTTTGGAATGGCAAGATAAATGTCTTATTATTCGACGATACAAACCAAGTTTAGTAGAAATCAGTCATTTATTCCCAAGGCTACCAGGAAAACTAGCGCAGGTAGTTCAATATGTCCAAAGTAAGAACTGGCCTTGGAGCTTTTGAGCATTACAATAAGAACTAATTAAAACTTCAAAGATAATCTCAACCCACAGATGTAGTGTAACTTAGTTAGATGACACAGCGTGCATCAGGTAACACAATGTAGAGAGGTTTTCTGGAATCTTCATTAGAAACAATTAAAATGAGATCAGTAAACTATTCTACCATATTTTTAAATTATACGATTGGATTGCAAATTAATGATTTTAAATTGATTAAAGTATTTTACAGATTCCAACTTTCTTATTGTCAAATAAGAAAACATCACTTTGACGTAATTTCTGGTTCGAGTGTAACAGCATATCAAATATGCTGGTTAGTATGCTATGAAACAAACTCTTAAGGCTCCATTACAAACAGCAAAAAGTAAAGAGAAAGAGAAAAAGAAATAGTTATTTTCCTCTGTCTCATTGAATGTCCATACTTTGTGTTTTTTAAGCACTACTTACACTAGCTTACATAAACATACAAATAGTACAACTGGACAACGTGCAACTACTATATTTATATCACTACTGTCTGTATATAAAGCTATGATCCCGGTTCAGCTGGTATCACTTTAGTGATAATAGGCATGGTCCCTCTTCAGACATTCACGACACATCTTTTATACAAATACGACATTGAGGAGAAAACTTACAAAATTTCACTCATTCTTTTTTAACACCAACATAAAGTAAAAAATAATCCTACTGAATAGTAATTAAATATTATTTTTTATTTATTTTACAGGACAGAAATATTATTTACAAATGATATGTAAGGGGGGAAAAAAAAGGTGAAAACAATTTTTCTAGTTAGTTGTGGATAAAACAACAAAAAAAATCTTATTTTTTACAATTAGTAACCCAACAAGTGATTTTAATAATCATATGCTTTGAGGCATAATTTATTGTGTAATTATGTTTATAATAATTTTCTGCTTGGGGTACAATTGACTTTTTTTTTTGACAAAATCTAACTACTTCAGTCAAATACAGATTAAGATATTTTTATAATTTTCAGAATACCTAAAAAAAAAATTTACCTGCTATTATGGTATTTTAAAAGCGTTTATGTAATATCCATTTCAAATAGGGTTTCTTTTGTGACATTTGAAATAAAACATTAAAAAAACAACATTTTTATAGTACACGCTACAAACAAATATTATTTTCATAACTTTAGCTATAAGCTTGAAAAATTTACACCAGTGGTTGACCAAACTGTAACATATTTTAAGATTGATTATTAATTTTTGTATCATATGCTAAGAATTTCAAATGAATATTTTGAAACAAATTATCATTTGAGGTGTAAAAATATGTATTTTATATTAAGAGTCATCATTACAATCAAAGATCTATAAATACAACTTAACAACATATAACAACAAATCAAATAAATTTTAGCTAACAAATTTTACTAACCCTAAATAGAGGTACACACATTATGTGCCACTTATTAAAACAATGCAAATAAATCACTTTAAAATTTATTATATTTAAGAGTAGTAATATAGTAAACATTATATTTACAAAAGCTTGCTTGACTATTTAAATTCATTACAGAAAAAAAAAGTATTTTGGGCTTAGAAACTTCATTTTGAAAATTAAAGAGTTCTTATTGCAGTGGTTTTCAAGCTATTTATGGCCACTTACCCAATCATAGAGATTTATCTTGAGTAACCTGGTGGCCATATGGTCTGAGGCGCCACTCTATCAGTAGACTAGATGGGGAGATAGGGGTTTGAATCCTGGTTGGGTATAATGAAGGTGGTTTTCCCAAAATGGTTTTCCACTTTTCCTCCATGAAAATGTGAGCACACAGCATATATACTTCAACCTTTCTCATCCCTACCTATATTTTATATATCAAGCTACAAAAATCAATGCCCGTACAAATGTTGACTAAACAAAACCTTTTACAAACTTTGAATATAGACTGGGTGAGTGGTATTAATTACATGGTGCTAAATCATTAAAATAAATAATTTTACAAACCTCACTTTTCATTTGGGTAAAATTTATTTACAACTTAGGCACAAAAAAAAAGAAAGAAAATGTGGACAAGAATAATAAATTGTTATCTGAATGAAAATACATGAAACCAAGTGCGACCCTTCATTAGCCCACCCCCCTCCCCCCAGCATTTTTCAAAATAAAAAATATATTTTTATTTCTTTCTATTCTATAAAATATTTTGGAAAAGCATTAAAAAATTGGAACACCATTCTCTACACACAGTGAGTTATTGGATTCATAATTATTCTTTCCTTGCTCCAAACATCATGCGAGGACTTTACCAAAATTCTTGTGACTGAAAATAGAAGCTGGGCAGGGCCAATTCTGATGGGCCCTCTCAAAGAAGACACACCCAGTGTGAGATGTCTCTCAAGGTCAATCCCCCTTCCATTCCGATGCCAGCTTTACACTAGCGAATAGGGCTAGCCTGAGCGGGCTTGATACATTATAAAAGTGGTCTAAAGTTTGTTTTTGCGTTTATGTGTCTGTTTTAGTAATGTGATAAAATCCAAGAAGTAAGATGATGTGTGAAAATGATTAATTAAAATGGATAAGGTACCATCTTTATTAAAAACTTCGTTTTATTCATTAAAACTGTGAGAAAAACTGGAAATCAAACGGCTAGGAGCACATCAGCCTAATGATTTTACATTTATGCAGGTGGATGGCAAGAAAAAAATAACTTTCTCTAATGTAATGCTTTGTTCGGTAAACAGTTGTGGTTAGTTGTGAATGATTATTATTTGGTGGTGAAGGGCTGTGGGCAGCGGTAAGCTGTACAAATCTTAAACATTTAATTAAAAGAGTCAAAAAACATGAGGAATATGGAATTCATTTGGAAAATGTGTTAAAGTTTAAAACATTCGGAACAGTACATAATGCATCACAGATAGATTCTGTGCTCAAAATTTCATTCCAAAAACACAATGAATAGGTGTCAAAAAATAGGTATATATTAGGCAAATTAATATAATGCTAAAGATACTGTGGTACTCATGAACTGCTACTAAGATACAGATGCACCCGACTTTTGTATAAGTAATGTCATCACTTGGTAATTTTAATTCAAAATCTTTATTCTTATTGTTTGTACATTCGTTTAGTGATTTTGTAATACAAGTGATTTTTTAAAAATCAGGAAAACTTTAATAAATACCTAAATAAACCTGGCCCCACTAAAAATAAAGATCACACTCCCCCACTGTATAAAACATATTACTAATGATAACTAATCGTAACTATGGGTTGGTTTCAAAGATAACAGGTACAAAACTAGATTAAAAAAAAGTGTGTACAATTCTAACAAGCAGATAGCTAAAAGAAAAAATAACAAAAGAACAAAAAAAGGGTAAACTTTTCTAAATTATGTTTACATAACTTTAATAAATACACGGTGTACCCCTAATAAATGTGTTGTGTACCATAGGTTGAAAACCACTGGATCATTGTGAAGCAGCAAAACTCTACCGTAGTGTACTTAATGGGCACTATCAAACACGTCTTGAAACCACTTCTATTAACTAATTATATGGATACCGTACATTAATTTTTGTTTAAATATTTACACAAACATGCCGACTGGACAGTGTATAATGCAAAATTATACACACTACTTTACAGAGAAGTGACTATATACATTCAATGGACACATCTGTCTTTAAAATGTACAGCTTTGGCTTATTTTTAATCATAATTATCATACATACAAGTAGTTTTTTTCTATACATATTAACATTGGTGCAAGCGTTAGTAAATAAATAAATAAATATATATATATATATATATATAAATGTGTGTGTGTGTTTTCATGACTTTATATTTATGAAATTAATGGAGCTAAGTTTTGAATAAAGACATTGGATTTGCGAGGTATGCTAATTCTTTAGCTTTTGTTTACATCCCGAGTCTTTGGAAAAGTGAAATCATAGTTTTCAGCCGGTGTTTTATTTGACTATTTATAATAATACATTATACTTATTTATCAGCCAAGTGCCTCTTTTAATGCATACATTTTCACAAAGGAAAACAAAATAAAAATATTCTAATCGAATAAATGGTTTCCCATTAGCAAAAATATTTTATTTTATTTCTCTTTTGGAAATCAAATTTTTAATTTTATATTTGATATCTCTTGTGAGGAAAAACTTATTTTGCTTTGTGAGGTATGATTGTGTTCATTCCTTTTTATGCATTTTCATCCCTCTTTCCTTTACCATCTTAAATATGTACAATTTTATATTTTAAAAAATATTTTACTTTTGTATCTAGGTTATCAATGTGATTAAAATAATATAACTTTTCATATTTTCATATAGTCAAACCATGTGATCTGTAGTTGTCACGTTTAATAGACATAAAAAATGTACCTATTTATTATGTCTATAAAATTATATGAATATGAAATAAAATGTTATCGATGTTGATAGCAACATTTTTACTTTCTTGCTATCCTAAAGGTAGAGAAATTGTGATCATAAAAAAAAATCTAGCTCGAGATTTGATGAATCTAGATGTTTCATGACCCCCCCAAATCCGAAAAAGTGGTTTATGAATTACCGTCTGTTTGTACCTCCAACTAGAGCCTAAACTATTTTACCAATCGGGCTAAAACTAGGTATTTAGGGTTTTCATAGGGTTTCCCCGCGGGGTTTTTGGAATTTGATATCTAACCCTAAAATTAAGGGTAATTTACTGAAGGGTAAAACGATTTTATCAAAATTTGCTCTAACGATTTTGATTAAATTTCATTTCAAAAAATTTATAAATATTATAAACAAATTGGCTACTTTCAATATTTATGAAAAATTATTTGAAGGGCTCCGGTCTGATGCGTAAATTCTCATTTTTTATCATATCTCCGGAAATATTTGAGATATGAAATTACTTATCATTGTAAATATGTAGGTCTTTTAATAATAAAAATATTTTATTCGAAACATAATTTTATAGAACCAATAACTTTCATGCTATACGCAAATATTTATATTTTATAACTTTTCGAACATTAAAGGTTAAGTATAACGACAGTAAAAAAAATAATCTAACCTGAAATGTTGAAGGATGTCGACGTCTCATAACCCTCTGAACCCTAAAAAGTGGTATTTACAATGCCGTCTGTCTGGGTGTCTTTTTAATAAAAAGCAAAAAGAGAAACTATTGATTTTCTCAAATTTGGCTCTAACAATTTTGAATAAAATTCGTATCTAGGAATTGATTAAAATTATAAATAAACTGGCTATTTACATTTTCCCATGAAAATTACTTTTAGGGTACATTACAGAAGCGAAAATTTCGGTGTCTGCAACTATTTGAGATACTAAATAACTTTTCATTGCAAAATTGTAGTGATATTAAAAATAAAAAACTTTGATATGAAATATATTTTTATGGAACCAATAGTTTCTGAGATATTGGTAAGTATATTCATACAATTTTGTTAGCTTTAGTTGTAAAGAAATGAGTAGGTTTCTCAAAAAGTGTGTGTTCTCTTTCTTTCAACCTCTTAAGAGAAATGTTTGTACAACAATGATCTATCTCTATAATTTTAGATACAATAGTCAATAATATTTACTTATTTTATTGGTCAAAATTTATAAATTAGGAATTGAATAGCAATGCAATAACCACAGATGTGGAACCCCTAATAAAATGTCAAAAGTTTTATACTGGGATTCTACATTTTAATGCAAAGTGTTGACCCATGGAAACCCAATATCAATATTTTTACTTTTTCGCTGCCTTACAGTTTAGTGATCATAAAAAAAATTGAACTCAATATTTTGATGGATGCCGACAACTCATGACCCCCCTCCTCCTTCCCCTCAAAGCCTAAAAAGTTGTTTTCGCAATGTTGTCTGTCTGTACCTTGGGCTAGAGCATTTACCCCGAGTAATTTTTGGAATTGGATATCTAACCGTAAAATTAAGGGTAGTTTCCTTAAGGGTGGAAAGAAAAAAAAATTGATTTTATCTAAATAAGCTCAAACGATTTTGATTAAATTTCATTTCCAAGCTTTGATCAATATTACAAACCAAATGGATACTCTCAACTTTTCATCAAAATGACTTTAAGGGTTCCAGTTTGATGCGTAAATTCAAATTTTTAATTTTATCTCCGTAAGTCTTTGAGATATTAAATTACTTATCATTGCATACATGTGGATCTATTTATAATAAACATCTTTCAATTGAAATATACTTTTATAAGACCAAAAGTTTTCAAGCTAAGCAAAAATATATATCTTTTTAAACTTTGCCAACACTTTAAGGTAAAGTATTACAACCATTAAAAGATATCTAGCCCGAGATGAGGATTGATGGCTATGTTTCATGACCCCCCGAACCCTAAAATGTGGTTTTAGCAACGCCGTCTGTCTAGCCCTAAAATTAATTGTAGTTAACTAAAGGGTGAAAAGAGAAAAAAATCCATTTCTCAAAATCGGCTATAACGATTCTATCTCCCTCATTTTAGACTCAATAGTCAATAATCACTTATTTAATTGGTCAAAATTTATAAAAGAGAAATTTAATAGCAATTCAATAAACATTAGATAACCCCTTGTAAAATGACGAAAATTTTAACCGGAAGTCAAAAATTTTAATACGAAGTGTTGACCCTTGGGGACCCGATATTGATATTTTTTCATTGATCTAAATATACAAATGAAGACGTTAATTCTTTAAAAATAAAATTATGAAATTTAAAAACACGAGTAATAAATGTTTTACATATGTCTAGCAGAATTTGTTCTCGGGTTTGCTAGTGTATATTATATTACAAATTTTGAGTAAATATCTCCATTTCTAAAAAATATAGTGAGAAAGTTTGTGTGGAGTTCCGTACCAATTATTTTATTGGTATTTTATAAAAGTGTCTTTCTAACATACCATAGATATATCCTGTCTCAAATAAATAATATTATTAGTATCTATCTTTCAAATGATAATTTTTCAGTTAATGAAAAGGGGAGGAAAGATGGGAGTTGCTGCATTAGGTCGAAGAAAATTTACTTACATTTTTAAATCAATTTTAATCAAGTGCAATTGCATAATTTATGTCTTTAATAAAACACCAGATATAAATAAGTTAACATATTATTTTAGTTGTACTTTTAACCAACCTTTCTCACTTTCTTTCAATACATTAAATTAATCTCACACAATTTATAAATTGAAGACCTCGGCTTTATTAATTTATAAAAATGAACCTTACAACTCAAAACATATCTCCTTGAGCTTCTCAGCCCCGGTGACATATATGCTGTATAACATATCTAAAACAACATTATTCTTTAATTCATGCCGATATACTACCCGCTCTTTGACTAAATTTTAAGGCTAGCAAAACTTTGGATAAAATGAAAGTATAATATTTTTACTAATGGTGCTGAGCGTATGTTTTATAAATATATATTTTCAATTTTTTTAAAGTCCAGCTTACCAAAAAACAAACAAAAAACTTTGAAATATAAATTGTTAGTGCAGTAGACTACATTTAGAATTGCCTGAGCAATCTAACTGCAATAAAATATGCAGATCTCTCTAGCGAGTAGCCATGCGGTAAATTCTCTTGGTGCAGTGTTGACGGTTAAAAATAGTAATAAAAACAATCCAAGTGACCTGCAGGGCCCAAAGATTAGACTATTTTGTGCGGTTGCTATTCCTCTGTTGGTGCTGTTAAGTCAGTCTCTTCGTTTTCTTGTTGTTGATTTTGTGCCCTAAGTTCAGCATCTGGAAGATAAAAGAAATATTCTCTTATGGATTTTAAGATGTGATTTGAGCACAGTAGGACCCTGCAGAGCCAAGTGTTAGGGACCCCGCAGAGCCAAGTGTTAGGGACCCCGCAGAGCCAAGTGTTAGGGACCCCGCAGAGCTAAGTGTTAGGGACCCCGCAGAGCCAAGTGTTAGGGACCCCGCAGAGCCAATTTTTAGGGACCCTGCAGAGCTAAGTGTTAGGGACCCTGCAGAGCCAAGTGTTAGGGACCCCGCAGAACCAAGTGTTAGGGACCCCGCAGAACCAAGTGTTAGGGACCCCGCAGAACCAAGTGTTAGGGACCCCGCAGAACCAAGTGTTAGGGACCCCGCAGAACCAAGTGTTAGGGACCCCGCAGAACCAAGTGTTAGGGACCCCGCAGAACCAAGTGTTAGGGACCCCGCAGAACCAAGTGTTAGGGACCCCGCAGAACCAAGTGTTAGGGACCCCGCAGAACCAAGTGTTAGGGACCCCGCAGAACCAAGTGTTAGGGACCCCGCAGAACCAAGTGTTAGGGACCCCGCAGAACCAAGTGTTAGGGACCCCGCAGAACCAAGTGTTAGGGACCCCGCAGAACCAAGTGTTAGGGACCCCGCAGAACCAAGTGTTAGGGACCCCGCAGAACCAAGTGTTAGGGACCCCGCAGAACCAAGTGTTAGGGACCCCGCAGAACCAAGTGTTAGGGACCCCGCAGAACCAAGTGTTAGGGACCCCGCAGAACCAAGTGTTAGGGACCCCGCAGAACCAAGTGTTAGGGACCCCGCAGAACCAAGTGTTAGGGACCCCGCAGAACCAAGTGTTAGGGACCCCGCAGAACCAAGTGTTAGGGACCCCGCAGAACCAAGTGTTAGGGACCCCGCAGAACCAAGTGTTAGGGACCCCGCAGAACCAAGTGTTAGGGACCCCGCAGAACCAAGTGTTAGGGACCCCGCAGAACCAAGTGTTAGGGACCCCGCAGAACCAAGTGTTAGGGACCCCGCAGAACCAAGTGTTAGGGACCCCGCAGAACCAAGTGTTAGGGACCCCGCAGAACCAAGTGTTAGGGACCCCGCAGAACCAAGTGTTAGGGACCCCGCAGAACCAAGTGTTAGGGACCCCGCAGAACCAAGTGTTAGGGACCCCGCAGAACCAAGTGTTAGGGACCCCGCAGAACCAAGTGTTAGGGACCCCGCAGAGCCAAGTATTAGGGACCCTGCAGAACCAAGTGTTAGGGACCCCGCAGAACCAAGTGTTAGGGACGCCGCGGAACCAAGTGTTAGGGAGGGAGGGACCCATGTATTAGGTTACATGCCATAAATTTACAGAGTTAATTAATGTGTGGTCAGTAGTGTAAATAAAATGTTGTTGCATCATTATTATTTAATTACACTGGTTGACATTTACAATTGATTGAAAATAAAAATAATGATACATACGTACATTAAATTATCAGAGATCTTAGCTAGCGATAGCGTGTCTGTCTTCTGAGCTAAGCGTTCCGGGTTCGATTCCTGGCATGCCCGAAAAATTTAACATTGGTGAAATGTGGGTTAACCCTCTCACAGTGTTGAATTAACGTCCGGGGACTGGATTTTGTGCCTGTCTTAGTCTTAAGTTGAATTATAAGAAATATGAAGCTACAACAGGCCTAGCAAGCCAGTAGGGGAAAATTTAGGGCTTGAATAAAAAACTGACCGAGGATACAGGTTGGAAACAGTAATGAATAGAAATATTCATTAAATTAATTTTTGGAAAATTTGAAGACTGGACAGAAATTTATTTCTTAAAATTGTTATTTTCAGTATATTAAATTACTAATAAAACTAAATCAAGAAGTAAAAGCCAAAAAACAAAGCCAGGAAAAATTAATATTCTAAAATTATCTTGGGATTTATGAAGACTTTCAAACATATTTTATTATTTATTGCAGTTCTAAATTTAATGTAATATACCCATAGGATGGATATTGCAGATATTCTGTATTTTAAAAGTGTCGACATTAAAAATGCTTAACTTCACACTTCCAATCACATTTACATATTTTGGTATTTATACTTATTTTTTTATGTGAAATGGGGCCCTAATGTTCTTTTTGTTTTGTTTTTTGAAAGAGTAAGGGGGATCTTTAAATTGTAGATACACCACTATTTTAAGAGCAATCATTTATATATTTTGATTTAAATTTCAATAACAATAATAATGAGAAGTTTAATATTTATTTTTACTAAATAAATCAATTGCAATGAAAATCAAGTATACTTGGATATTTTCTTTTTCACTATTTTTATTTTTTAAATGAAAAATGAAAAATATGTTATATTCTCGAGTATAGATTCCTTTCCATTAGGTCCTCCTCAAACACTGACCTTTTACTGCCTGATCCTTCCACGTAGTCTTGTTCTCGATGAGGCAGCCAACCCAAGGTTTCTTGATCTTAAACCTACCAGGACGCTCTGGGCTAGATGTGGCACCTGAAGGTACAAAGGCATGATAAGAGTCCCGTAGGGATTCATCATAGTTATTTTCAGCCTCGTTTCGAGCTAAGTGATCATATCAGCACACAAATTACAAACCAGGCCCAACAACACTAACAACACCCGATCCCCTAGCTGCGAATCCATCACTACCAACATTTAGATACTTAAGAAATAAAGTCACCGACTAAGCCAATAGATTGCCATGACGTGTTGCCAGGATATGCAGAGCTTATTAAAACTGCACCCTTGATACATTCTTCACCCAGCTGTCCCTTTTTGACAAACTAAACCAGTAGCGTCTCGCAGCCAACATTTTTAGGTAAGATAAATATGATATGCTTCAAGAAACTATTTGGCAGTGGTTTTTTTTAATGATAATTGTGGCTTTGAGCATCCTTCTTTTCCATGATTTACTTAAGGCACACGAGAATTCGCACGTCAAAGAGGAAGCGAGGGTGAGAGTGAGAGAAAATTCTCCCCGTGAATCCCATTCCAGTTCTGCCACCCCTAAGGCTGACAATTTTTAAATCAAATATATACATAAAACATAGAAATATTTACATTTAAATGTAAATCAACTGTATTGTGTGTTAATTAATTACATTAAATATACATACAAGTAGTATATATTTTAATTACAACACATAGGCCTATTGCAACCTATAGCATATGTTATTTGGTGTAATTTATTATTTTTGGATATTGAATGCATTTTATGTACATCAACGACAAACAAGGCCAACGGTACATTTTGTTTCTGAACCAAACCCAGTTAGCAAAAATTGCTTTAAATAAAGGTTTTTATGAAAATCCATCCTTTTTTCTTCTTCCAGCAAAATATGTATGCTTTATACTATACATAGCACACTTGTATTTATTACTATAGATTACTATAGCTGCTCACTCCAATAACTCCAATTATTATTGTATTAGTATACATATAAAACATAAACTGTTAGCTTTCACTGATACAAAACAAAGGAACCTGTTTCAACAGATGCCACAAAAGATTTATAGGCATGGGGTCAGTAACTTTTAACTTTTAAATATTTCCCCTTCCACGCCAACCCTCTCCTCCCACTTAGAACCTATTTCCCCCTTTGAGTTCTGAAAAGGGACCGGAGGGGTATGCAAGGGTATCTTTCAGTGACTTTGGTTCTAGTTGTCAATTTTGAAAACTTTCTAGTTTGGAGTTATTGTTTCTATAGATTTCAAGAAATAAAATAACACCATCATTTTTTTTGTTATTTGCGAGATTATGATTTTATTTTAAACTAGATATGTAAGACTATTGGTAATAGTTTTCTCTCAATTCATTTCACCCCCTCACACAATCATAATTTTCTTAAAGTCCTGACCCCATACACCCTACCAAGCAATATATCTTAGACTAGACCCTTCCCCCTTA
>CABFOV010003994.1:14847-27050 GCA_902141375.1 Timema poppense | reverse complement strand
CCCCCCGCATTATTTTCAAAATAAAATATAGCCTATGCTACTCGCTGATAATGTAGCTTTATATTGGTGAAATAATTTTTAAAATCGTTCCAGTAGTTTTTGAGTTTATCTATTACAAACAAAAAAAAAACAAATCTTTCCTCTTTATAATATTAGGTTCATCACTGAATTAATCCCCTTACCATTCTTTGTCCTGTCTAGTTCCCCTTCCTCGGATATTGACTCCCTTGCCCCCTCTCCGATCTGAGGCTTGCAGGACGAGTGAATAGGGCCCAGGATACTTTCCAACATATCACTACACACGCCCATGCTTGGCTCCACAATGAACTCGATGAAACCTGAAAAACATCACCACATAAACTGGCAACAAGAATGTAATGTAGATTTAATTAATTAAGCTTTCACACCATCTGGCCCCGTCCACGAGAAAAAAATATAGCTGTGGATCTTGGTGAGAAATAATTGAGAACCAGCGGTTACCAATGTGGGGTACGTGCCACGACATATGGGGATACGTGGATTATTTTAATAATGGCGAAAAGAGCTACATGCCACCAGTGTAAGACAAAAGATCAGTCAAAAGTTTTGAAATTAACTCAACAATATGGTGAGTGGCAGTGCGGGTTTACTTCTATATATTTGACCTTAATAAAATGATTTAAATTTCAAACATAAAATAGTTTTTATAATCATTAATAGATAAATAGATTAATTAAATGTGTCAATTTTTATTGTAACTTTTGTTTTTTGAATGTAGAACTATATGCACTCTGTATTCAGCTTATTGTTACATTGTTTTTTTTAATCCCATTAATAGCCCATTTATTTTCAGTTGCTACAAATAAATCAGAAATAACTACTGATGTAGTAGTTAAAACATTTTGCTAAAATTTAAAGGCACAATATACAGAAATGAGTTGCTATAGAGATACGTATGTGGAAAAAGGTTGGGTACCGTTGCTTTAGACCACTCAAACACTAAAGAGAATCTGGAAACAGTTGATGATGATGATGATGATGATGATGATGATGATGATGGTGAAATGAACAAGAAATCCATGATTTCAATGCATCTGCCAATAATTAAGGTTATCAAGGAATCAAATTTGATATCCTAATTAGATATTTTCCCTTTGAAAACCACATCCCCATTCTGATAAATCAAACAAAGCGCTCACCAATCTGGGACTCTGCCACAAGCGTGTTGTTCCGGTCGCAGAGGGGGCTGAACGGCAGCCCTAGCTCCCTCTCCTTGTCGCCTTGGATAAAGAACTCCTCTAGGAGCTGCATCGTCCATCTGTGGTGGAGGTCCCACCTCTTGGCTGGGTGAGAGATGTCGCAACAGTGGAGCACCAGGGACAACGCCTTTGACTTGTCAACACTGTGTGGAAACAAGCGTTAATCTCTACTCGCGGGTTAATACATTACAAGTTACACGTGTTGGTATTTTTCTTTTATTTTTATATGTGTTTTAATTTATAGAATATTCTACACTAATAAAATGAATAGTTTATCTATCATGAGCATTGCGCAATATCTACTACACAAAGATGTCAGAAATTTTAAAATTTGTAGCCCCTGTGCATGAACATGTACACCTAGAGGCCGGAATTTTAAAATTTTGACTAGGATTTTACTTTATTGTGAGCCCTTGAACAGAAATAGTCTTGTGATATTATTATTTTTTTATCAAACTCATGATTCTGATGAATATCAACATGAAAAAGTGTTTGCATCAACATCTGCCTGTATGGTTGTATCTCTATTTTGAGGTGAAACAATTTTAGCGATCGGGCTATTACATGGTATATAGGGTTTTAATAAGATTCCTCGGAAGTATTTTTGGAATTAGATATCTAACCCTAAAATTAAGGGTAGTATACTGAAGGGTGAAATGACAAAAAAAAAAAAGATTTTTTCCAAGTCGGCTTTAAAGATTTTGATTAAGATTCACATCTTGACAATGTTTAGGATTACAAAAAAAAAATGGCCATTTTCATTTTCCCGTGAAAATGACTTTTGAGGGTAATTTGCATTAACAACAATTTCCGAATTTGATCATTTCACTGTACCTTTTTTTGATATATGAAGTAACTTATAGTTGAAAAAATTGTAGGAATATTAAACATAAAAATAATTTTTTGAAATATAATTTTATAAAATGAAAAGTTTCCGAGTTTGTGCGGTGCACCGTACCCTTTATTTTTAATTTATTAAAAGCGGACAGGACATTTCACCCGGGCAACGTCGGGTACTTTAGCAAGTTGTATAATTTTTTATACAACGCCATATTTAACGTAATATTATAATAATATAAGTTTTTTATTCAAAGTTAGTTAACTTAAAATTTCCACTCACTCCAAGCACTTGTTGTGATTAGAGCTATTTGATCCTTGACACGACTCAAAACGGAGTCAAGAATCACATGCACCCAGTAGGTAAGGAGAAAGGAGAAAAAAAAAAAGGTACCAGAAAGACCACAATGTAACTGATTGATGTTTCAGGATCTTAAGACGTAAGATCACCTCGGTTCTGCAAGGCTAAGCAGATTCCTCATGTTCTTGAGCTGCTGAAAGTGAAAGCTCATGTCCGTCGCGAGCACCATGTCTATCACCAGGGACCGGAACTCTCGGAACTCTTCCCTGGACAAGTTCTGGAGGATGTTGCATTCCTCCTCTCGCATCACCCTGTAGGAGGACATTCAAAGTGGTGGCTATTACTAGGGGTAGGACGTTTGTGATATTGATTAAACGTGAAGGAGGCGCTTATATGATTGTTCTAGAACTTAGTTACCTGAAGGAGGTGCTGACATGTTAGTTTTAGAACTTAGTTACCTGAAGGAGGCGCTGATATGTTGGTTATAGAACTAAGTTACCTGAAGGAGGCGCTGATATGTTGGTTATAGAACTAAGTTACCTGAAGGAGGCGCTGATATGTTGGTTTTAGAACTTAGTTACCTGAAGGAGGCGCTGATATGTTGGTTTTAGAACTTAGTTACCTGAAGGAGGCGCTGATATGTTGGTTTTAGAACTTAGTTACCTGAAGGAGGCGCTGATATGTTGGTTTTAGAACTTAGTTACCTGAAGGAGGCTCTGATATGATGGTTCTAGAACTTAGTTGCCTGAAGGAGGCTTTGATATGATGGTTCTAGAACTTAGTTACCTTAAGCAGGCGCTGATATGATGGTCCTAGAACTTAGTTACCTGAAGAGGCGCTGATATGTTGGTTTTAGAACTTAGTTACCTGAAGGAGGCTCTGATATGATGGTTCTAGAACTTAGTTGCCTGAAGGAGGCTTTGATATTATGGTTCTAGAACTTAGTTACCTTAAGCAGGCGCTGATATGATGGTCCTAGAACTTAATTACCTGAAGAGGCGCTGATATGTTGGTTTTAGAACTTAGTTACCTGAAGGAGGCGCTGATATGTTGGTTTTAGAACTTAGTTACCTGAAGGAGGCTCTGATATGATGGTTCTAGAACTTAGTTGCCTGAAGGAGGCTTTGATATGATGGTTCTAGAACTTAGTTACCTGAAGGAGGCGCTGATATGATGGTTCTCTAGGACGGCTCGGTCGTTGTACAGCAGGGCGGTGTCTGTCCCCGACATGACGTGAAAGTTGTTGGTGGTTCCCGTGTGCTCGTAGTCGTGGATGATGGCTGCCACCAGTGTCGCAAAGATCTCCAGGTCCGTCAACCAGTTCTGCATGGGGACACCTTTTATCGATTAGGTCAGTGTCTGCTATGAATGCTCATCAAACTATGCGAAATAGACTCAATGATAATAATTAAAGAAATCAAATTACTTGAAGAATACCGCAAGTGCAATAGGGCTAACTCAAAAGAGCGCACAGGGAAAAACTCTATGGCGTGACAAAATGGTGAACCATTCTCTTACTCTTTACAATGAACGTTACAGTAAAATAATAAAACTACAGAGAACAAAACTCTTACTCTTATTAATAATGGTTAGGTTAAGTTATGTTAATTTATGAAACTCACGATACTTGTAGTTTCTGAAAAATATACTTTTCTTGCGGTGTTGCCATATCGGACTCTAATACATTAAGCAATTGGGCACTTTTGATTCTCCTACCTTTGTGCTTCTGATAAGACTCCAAATCAGGTACACATATTAATTCTGTATGCTTTCAGTGTGTAGTCCTAAATACTCTTAGGGAATAGTACAGATACTAATATTGTTGTACATTAGTTTTATACCGTGCTATACAACCAATTAGTATAGCAGCCTTCAATTTTTTTTATTTGGCCTGTCACTGTTTTAAATCATTTACAACAAAGTTTGAATATTTTTTAAAAAAATATCTTTTTTTGGTTGGATACACACACGATTAAGGTGGGAGTGTAGCAGACATGATAAAAAGTTAAGTGTTTTTGCAGTTTTTATTTCAAAACTTTTTTTGGTCAAAATTAATAAAATATTTACCCAGTATAAACATAGAATTTAATTTTCTTCACTTGATGATATAAATAGTTCTTGAATAACTGTCATGAGCATAGCGGCTTTAGATGAGAAACTTTTTGAATGAAGATAAAAAGTCATTAAATTTCAGGAAATCTTTGACAGATATTCAACAGCTGTTAAAGTTACCAAATGAAAAATTATATATATATATATATATATATATCTTTTGACAAAAAAAAAAGTTTGGACATAAAAACTACAAAAACACTGAGATTTTATAGCTTCTCCATCTTAATAGCAACTTTACAAACAAAAATGGAAAAAAATAATAATTTAAATATCAAAAATCTTTTCTAAGCCTTACTCACACCACAATAGGACATTGTATTAGAACTTCTAATAGGCAATTTTGATAAGGACTTTTTTTTTGACAAATATAAAAAGTTAGTAAAACAACTTTCATTTATTATTCATTACATAAAGCCACATGTATCTGTCTGTTTCTTCCACTTTTGATATAGCTTGTCAATATATATACAATTTTGTTTAGAATATAGTAAAAAAAGTCATTAATATTGAATCGACCTGGCGGTCTAGGGGTAATGTGTCAGACTTCTGTGCTGGGAGTCCGGGGTTCAATCCTCGGTTCCGACACCGATTTATCTGATTACCAAACCCTTCCTTCACCTCTGACAAGACATCTTGTTGAATGTGAGGAATGCCAGGCCTCCACCGTGGTTCTGATTCCACGTTAAACTGTAGGTCCTCCATTTCATCTCACAATCACCCAACCATTACACATTAGCGTAAGTGTGTATAACTCGAACGGGTAGTAAGACGTGGTGCTAATAATAATAAATGAGTATTGAAATCAAAACATGTGTTTGTAATTTATAAAAGGCTCCTCGTATGAACATTGGACTGTGTGTGAGCGTCACCCACCATGAGGCCGGTCTGACAGAGCATGTAGTGGACGGTCTGAGCCACGTCTGCGGCGTGCAGGTTGTTGTGGTAAGGGTTCCTGTGTCTGCAGTAGCCTTCCTCCACCTTGTTCAAGAACGTCTCCAGCGTCACAGGAGGTACCTGACGACACCAAGGAGGAACAGAGAGTGAGGTCATGATCCTAAACACCACAGTCTTCAGCAAACTTCAGCGGCGTTGTTAATTTTTTACCAAACACACGTCTTTTCTTCGAATTATGTGCGTACTACAATATTCCAAAATTACGTTTGAATACGGGGATCGACTATGGTGCTGTAGGTTTAGCAAGACACCGCTCTAAATTGAGATATCCAGGTTTGAATATCAACACGTGGGTTGCAAATAATTTGTAATTACAGGAATTTCCATATGAAGAAGACCAAAATTCAATTAATCTAAATAAGTTAAAAAATGATACCTGGACACTGGAAATATGACCCTGACTAAGGTACGAATCCTGGATAGTTCAGTGTCAGAGCATTAGCACGCCAAGCCAAAGGTTCCGGGTTCACTTCCCATGTCCAGATTTCATTTTACAGCTACAGTAATTTAAATTAGTATTCAGGTTTGTTAGTGCCAATCACTTGCATTTGTGAACAGCAACCATTAATTAGTACCAGGTGTTAATGTAAATGTATTTAGTTTATAATACAATATATAATAATATTGTTACAAGCTATTGGATGAACCTTGCACCATTATCTCATCAGAAACTGGGTGGTTACCGTAGTCGACAGCCGATAACATGAGTGGTGTGTACCGTGTACGTAGCCTACTTGGAGATTTAGAAACTATCGAATCGGTGTGCAGCTTAACTCGACGTACCTAACTAAGCACTTTAAGCACTACGACACTTGAACACCAACTGGAATAAAATGAGCAGTTCACCCTATGAGGCTTCTTGTTTATCTGCCGATAGCAAATACCCTCTTCATCTGACGAGTATACACACTCACTATACTATTTGCATCTAGAAAACATTAACTGGTCTTTTAGTTTTACCTTTTTCTTCATTCCTATTTTAGATAGACATATGGTATCACGGACTTTTTTTTAATATAAATATTGGCAGGAAGACTTTTAAGGGCCATTTTCGTAAATAAACCAAATAACCTATGCTGTTGATGTTGCATATAAAAATAGGTTTACAAAAAACCTACTGAAAGATAAAAATAATAATTTACTGATAGTTTAAGAATTTATGGTTTTTGTTTCAATGCTTTATATCACCGAATATAACTTAAAATGAACTACAATGGGAAATCCTACCTTGATATGGCGTGACGTCGCAGCTAGGCAACGTCCTTAAGATATCAACATCTGAATACCTCCATGAATAGCCACGTGGAAGAAACCCTTAAGGATATAATTATCTACATATCTATGCTATTTATAACAACCAAATGAAATTCAACATTGGAATGAAGATTTCAGGAGTATTATCCTACCTTGAATTTATGTATCATTCCATAGCGATTAAGGAGATCGTAGCCAAGGTATTTGACTGGTTGGCTAGTCGCAGATTCGCTGAGGGCAAACACGTCGAAGGACCAGTCGTCTAGTGTCTGAGGGAAAAAAAAGTATTAACATTAATAAATAAAATAATATATCATTGGGGTAGCAATGGTTTTATATCACACAAAGGAGGATTATTCTTAAATTGGTACGCTTATCTTGGATTAGTACCGTGCTCCTTGGTTGATTAACTTATTAATCCAAGCTAAGGAAAGTTATTTTTTATATTCAACTCTGTTTATGGTAAACGGGATTCAAGAAATTTGATCCAACATTTTGTTTCAATTTTAAGGTTTTATTATGACAAACTAATTGTTCATTCTTTATTTTTAGCGCCATGTCTTACTAGCTGTTCAGGTTGTATTTATTATGTATTGATTACGCCAGTTAGTTAAGGATGAGGAAGGTTGAATTTAAATGAAGTGTACCAGCATTTTCGTGGAGAAAGAGTGGTATCTCTTTTTTAAAAAAACCCCCACCTCAGTACACCTGACCAGGATCTAGCCCCGATCTCCCAATCATCAACAGACTAAGCTATTGTGATAGTGGCGCCTTAGACCATGCGGCCATCGAAGCATGTTTTAAAGCAACAAGATTGTTATTTATTACTTCAAGCACAAGGATTTTTTTAAACGCATATATATTAATTACACTAATGTGTTAGGGATGGGGAAGGTTATATTTAAAGGAAAAGGTATCCGCAATTGCATGGAGGGAGAGTGGAAAACCATTTTGAGTAAAACCCACCTCAACACACCCGACCGAGATTCGTACCTCGATCTCCCCGTCATCAGCAGTCCAGTATACTGCGAGAGGGGCGCGTTAGACCATGCGGCCACCGGAGCGGGTCAAAGGAAGTTCATCTAGACTAGCACGCAGTCCTTACTCCAGGGTAAGGATTCAAACCTCGACCTCTTAAGTCACACGTGATAATGCAGGTGGGCCTCGTTAGTCAGAGTATAGCAGAAGGTGTATTTCAGTCACCGTCTCTAAGCTCAACAACGCCTTCCACCCTAACCCCAACCTCAGCCAGTTGTCGTGACTTACCTTGAGGACCTTGACGACCTCTGGCGGGAACTGCATGAGCGCGGTGTTGGAGACGCGCCGATATATGCGGTCGACGAAGATACCGGCCCGGATGGCGTGCGCCACCGACCGGAACTTGGGCTTCTCGTCGTTTTTACGTCTCGTGGTGGCGAGCTGGCGGGTGAAGGTGGACGCCAGCCACTCGCGAACCTCCGGGGGCACCGCGTCCGGTTGCACCTCCGACAACTCGTCGTCTTCATCCGCGAGGCGCCTGGATATAGGGGGAGAGGGGGGGAAGAGAAAGCGGTGGGCCCAGCCCAAATTAGTTGACAATGTCAACATATCAACACATTAATTTATCACTGCAACCTAATATTTAAATGGAAATATCAACATGTTTATAATTGGGACCATTTGACGGGTAACTATTTAAACACGTGTTTATCTCAGCACAAGACGAAAAAACTAACTTAATATCCAACCCTAGTGTTGATAATTAATAATTCATCTATGCATCTGAATACCAGAACGAAGCTCTCATTAAAGCAATTAAGATCTTCAGTCTTTATGGTTGATTAGTTAGAGTAGCTAACAAATAACTCAGGAATCCTTGGTTTGAGCCTGGGGTATTATCCAGATACCAACATGCCAGGTGGTTTTTAGTGATCTGTATCATGCCCTATATTAAGTTAGTTTGTAACTCATATGCTGATATAGCCTTGTGTTTGAAATATTCCCGTAAAATGCCCTGAGTAAACGAAATAGTTTAATTTTGTAATTTTAAAATTAGTATTAAAGCCTATTCCTTAAATCTGATTAATAAGATTAGTAGTGATTTAAAAGGTATTTCCTGTGGTTTGACAACAAAATAAATATCTTAGAACATATTATAAATCTATAATATTACATTCCACTTTCTCTGTATTCAAATCTCCAAAAAATTCTTCAGCACCGATTTAAGGGAAAATATGGTACGATATATAATATGGGGGTTTGTAGCACTATATGTAAATAGTGTATAAAGGAAGTGATTTTTTTTTTCATTGTAGATTTTTTCTCTGATATTTTACACAATTTTCTCTAAGAGCAATAATTATGGTGATAATATTAATTATAGTAATAATCATTAGCCTTGGATGTGGTTCTTCGGTGCAAAGCAAACTGGATCGGACACATCCTTAAGAGGAACTGTCTTCTGTACGACGTCATGGAAGGAAAGGTTGAGGGAAAGAGGAGTTTAGGAAGGAGTATTCAAATATTGATGTCGCGAATAAAGAAGAACATTCTGAGAGCTGAAGGAGGCGGCAGAGGACAGGGAACATTGGTGGTCTAAGTTCATTAACAGGACACTAAATAATAGTAATAATAATTAGTATTGTTATTCGTGTATTTAAATGGCAGTGGTTTAGTTTGGTCTACCAAAGTAGTTTGAAGATCTAAAGAATTTAAAAAGAATGATTCTGTTGATTTTAATATAAATCAAGAATCATATTTAAATTCTAAACTTGGCGTGTATTCTATAAATGGCTTACGTACATTATATTTTATGGTTAATCTCTATAAGTTTTGCCAAAACATGATTCATGTTTTAAAATATGCTTCAACTAACCAATTAAAAACATAGTTTGGAAAAATGATAAAATTAAATAACTATAAAGACTATACATTTTACGAATCTATCATACGACCACTTAAATGTTCAATTCAATTAAAAGTAGGGTAAGAGGGAATATTTCAGTCATAAAAATCAAAAGTACCACACATTTTCTTATCTCATTTGAGGTCAAATTTGTTTGAATTAAAAAAAACATTAAAACTGTTTGGTTGTTACATGAAAATAATTAATCGAAAAGATTTAGTGTAGCATATAAAAATAACTTCTTCAGGGTGTAGACAGCTTTAGTCGCTACCTTCCAACTAGATTTCCAATTTCATCTCTCGGTCACTTCCTGTAGCTTATATTTTACCAACAATCTAAAAAGTTACTTAGGTCCAAAAAGTTAAATGTTTCAGATAATATTTCTAGTTTAAATTCTGCATTTAATCTAGAAAGATACTGTAAAGGGGAAAAGATTGGAAACGCCCTTGGATGGTCACGAAACTTCCTGCTAAACATATATTTTATACAGATTGCTTCTGTCGTACACACGCGGCCAAAGGAAATTTAAAATCGTCGTTTGAACAAGAATCTTTGAATAGATTTAATAGAAATCTTATTAAAGTTAAAAAATATTTAAAATTGTTTTTAGTATTCGTTCAATTTCTAGGTTTACTTAGTGTTATCAAAAAATAGAAACGAGGGATTAAAGATTTTTTTTTGTTTGTTTTTGCAACATGTAAAACACAAATTTAAACTTCTCTACAATAAAATGTATATATTTTAAATCTTACAGATCTCTAATCAAGTAAAAATTGTGAGTTTTAAAATAATTTAATAGGTTTGTGCCATTTACTTAAAATATGATGGAAAAAATAAGGCAATTTTAAGCCTTATTAAAACAAAGCGTATATGTTGGTTGAACACAAATACTTGCAGATTTAATTATTTATTGTTTTAATGTTAAAAGTTTAGAAATTACTAGAACAAAAATTTGCGGTTGATTGATAAGTTAAAAACGTGCTGTTAATTCTACAGAGGCTAAGGATGGATTTAAATACATTTCGAAACATAAAATATAATAATAATACAATATAGCTCATCGATTGTTGTTTTATTGTGCCCAGGTGGTTAATGAAGGTGCTAAGTTATACCTTACTTATATATGTACACTACATAATATACTATTTTATTTAGAGTAATCTTATTAACAATATAAATTAAATTCTTGGCATAAAAGTTGGATGTTGGTCCTATGGATACACCCATAAGTGGGGCAAAAAAAACAAAACACAAAAGGATAAGTTGGTTGAACGGAGATAGAAGCATTTTTTTTTTACTGGTTATAAGTTGACCGTATTAATAACATTGGCGAAAATAGTTGTGCGGATTAGCTATCAATATTAAAAATGTCTAAACAAATGGTATACAAATAAAGTCACGAAATTAAATAACATACTTTGCAGAGTTTAATAGTTTAAGTGGTTACATTAATGAACTATACGGCAAAAGAATTATGTAAGGGCTTACCTTATAGGCCTACTTTATAATACAAATGTTGAGACCGTACAAATCATGTTACGTACTTAAGAATTTCTGATGTCTGGCTTACATGATTTTTCCATTAATAAATGCCGTATTAAAACGAATACATATATAAAGATATTTACACTAAACATGAATAACAACACAAATGCAAGTGGTCCGTATGACTAACGACTATACACACTTGAAATAATACATTTCTCTCTCTCTCTCTCTCTCTCTAAAAAAAATCGACGAAACTATGGTGAGATTCCGATAGGAAGAAAGTTTTAGAAAATACCACCAATGTTTATCGCAAAAAAGTGTTAACATTTTATTTTATTAATAGTATTATTTAGAGATGGAATAATCGAATCCTGAGGTATTCAAAAGATTCGAGATTTTGTGAAAATCTCAAAAACAAAATCTGTATTTCAATGAATACCTTGACGTCAAATAACGAATTTAAACAATTGGTTACATGAACTAACAGGCTTGTGTAGTTAAGAGTATAACAAAATCACAAAAAGGACAAAATTGTGTTAGATATAGTTAATATATTAAAAAAACAATATTTTATTTGTCAGTGGCACCAAGAATTAGACCAACTAAAAATAAACATCAAATATTTTCACTTTAACTAAAAAATTTCATCTAAAAAAAATCCGAAGATTCGAATTTAAATCCGAAAGAAAATTTAAGATACAGATTAAAGAAATATATTCGTCCCACTTCTAGTATTATTTAATCAGTATTGATATTATCTCTTAAAAGAAACCGTTGCAGGTCACATGACATCACGCATTAAAATTGTTTTAGTAACTTTTATAAACATAAAAACAAAGTTTCCTTCCTATTCAAATCAGACTGTGAACACAAAATGAAATGCGAAACGTTATATTGTACCGATGCGAGTGTCTTTGGAGGAGTTTTTCCAACGCTGGCAGGTCAAAGACTGGAGCTTATAGGATCGGTTATGACTGAACTGGGTCAAATTTCGGAATTGACTGAGTTGGTTGATGTAAGACTTGTCACCCAAGTCTTGTCCGACATGAAACCACCAGCCCTTACTCGTGTGTCATGGCCATGGCATGCTGCTGGATGCACGAACACACACACACACACACACACACACACA
>CABFOV010003994.1:0-14714 GCA_902141375.1 Timema poppense | reverse complement strand
ACACACACACTTGTCCTATAATACACTCTAGCTAATGATCTTGTTCCCCTCACTGGAACTTCTTGATTACCCTAAACAGAATGAAACCTAAGGGATTCCCCGTTGCACTAGGTATAGTCCCAGGATGAATAAAAATATGGTTGATAAGTAAGCCTAGGAGAAGTTTCAAAAATGGGAATCAGAGTTATGTTAGTATTCGTATTCAATTCGAGATTGATCAATAATGAATATTTGAAATATTCGTGTCATAAACGAAATTTCAAATCGAAAATGAATCCCAGATTCTGATTCGACGTAATTTAATTCGAATCTATAATTCAAACATTGAAATCGTGTAACTTTTTAAAGTATTTAGTAGACTATAGATCCGTTATATTTGACTTGGCCATACAAACACGAAAATCTCTTAATATTTAAACTATAATCATTATTAGGACACGATTTCGTTAGCTTATTTTCTCATATCAAGAGAAAGTATTGTGACAGTGAAAAAAATTTATATCGAGATTGTGACGAATTTTTACGTTTTGTGTGAACACGAACCCAAATAATGTGAATTTTACCATTCTGCCTTACTGTGTGTTTGTCCTCATGTCTATCTATCTGTCTGTCTGTCGGTCTGTCAGTCTGTCCCTTGCCATGGATACAAAATGGTTTGCTGGTTTTTGTTCAAACTTGAAATTTATATTTTATAGGTCTACCACAATTTTTTTTACCCTAGCCCTTCGATTAAAGGTAATTTATTAAAGAGTAATTTTTTCAACTCTAAATTTCTTAAAAATGGCTCTAACGATTTTGTTTAAAACGCAAGACTAGGATTTGTTTGACATGACAAATATCACTCTCCTATATAAATGGTTTTTTGGGGGAATTTTTTTTTTAAGGATAGTTTACTGATGACTGATTTTTTTTTAAAACGTCAAATATTTTACAAATGGCTCTAACGATTTGGTTCCAAATGGGTATTTAGTGGGGTGTATGAAATGACAAAATCACCGTTTACTTATTTTCGGTGTAGAAACTCAATTGTGGGTAGTTTACTGGTTACTTTTTTTAAAATATGATATTAAAAAAAATTGCTCTAACGATTTGGTTCAAAATTAGTATCGGGAAACTATTTTCCATCTCAATCGTAATGCATTTTTATTTAACCAGAATAAATTAATTTAAGGGTAATTTAGAAAAAATTATAGAAAATTTGAATGTTTTACAATTTTATCTTTAAGAATGCATTCAAAATGGGAATTTTAATTAGTTTTTCATGATACATAAGAATAAGTTTTCATTTTGTCAAATAACAATTTTAGGGTAGTATATAAATAATTTATTTTTGAAAATTTGAATTTTTAGAAATATATTTGAACAATTTGGTTTAATTTTTTTGTTTAAAAAGTGATTTTTGTGATTAACAATAGGATGAGTTTTTATGCGTAAAACTTATTAAATAAAACTATTTAAATTATAAACCTATTTTCAAAAATTTTCTTCAAAAATATAATACACAATGAGAAATTTTGTGCGATTTTGTCATTCCATTTATTTTGTATTTAAATCAATTAAAAAATAATATAATTTACTATCTAATATTAAATTTAAATGTGATCATATTTAGCTAGAAACAAATGTGATTCGGACTCATTCCGAAACATTTTAATTATGTAATATTCAATTTAGATTTGATTTGAACCATTTTCGTTTTAAAACGTTCGATTCTAGCTATAGATCATAGATTCAGATTTGATTCGAAATAGAACATTTTAGAATGGGACAAAATGAGAGAATAAGTCTTAAGATCTGTTTTGAAAAAAAACTTGAATTTTATACTTTTTTACCCGCCTAGGTGGCGTAGTTCGCTAACGCGCTAATCGTGTTGAGATCGACTGCTGAGGACGGGGAGATCGAGGTTCGAATCTCAGTCGGGTGAACTGGGGGATGGTTTTTCTTTAATGGTGTTCCACTCTCCCTCCACGCAAATGCGGGTTCGCTTCCTCTAATTCAATCTTTCCAATTCCTAATCCATTAGCGTAATTAGTACTTAAAGCGTATAACCCGAACGGGTAGTAAGACGCGGTGCTAAATAATAATAAGAGTTTTTTTTAATAAGAGTTTTAAAATTGATTTTTTTAAACTAAAGATGGTGATTTTTTAATCTGTTCCCCTTAGTATTTCTAATTTTCAATGCAAACCTTCTGATCAAACTAGCTGGACACGACTGTTTCAGAGCGCGTGAATACCGAAGCGGGTGGGTCTGATGTTCACAAATCAAATTGTTTTAAACACTCTGGTTAACACTAAACTAGTTTATGTAATGTGTTTTGAATATAAACCTTCAATCAGAAAACACATCTCAGGCCTATTCTATACGGACGTTCAAAGCCCGTCATCAATGAAGCCACGCAAACATCCATTTAATAAATCAAATCCGCCACATGGTCCAATCTATACGAGCGTTTTAAGCGACTAGTGTGTCGGCGTTAGGAGATTTTAACGCAACTGGATGCGTTAACGACGCTGACGTCGACAGCGCTTGTAAAACTATACAGAGCGTTTTCATGTCAGTTGCGACAAGACCATTCACTCGCATTGTGTTTATTCAGTGATAGTCGATACTTGTATTCATAACTGTATATTTAATTCCCAAACAAAACTCAAAATCTCATAAAATGACGTTACTAATATTTATGGTGTCGTGTGTAGCTTGCTCAACTATTTCATCGCGTTTTCACGGTTTAAAAAACGCGTCGCATTTAACGTCTATCGTATATTAATCAAATTACAGGCAGGCGTCAGCGTCACAAACTCGACGCTTTTAGCATCCGTATAGAATCGGCCTAAAGATAGGATCGAAGGGGACGCAAGAAAATATAAGTATTTTTGCCCAAAATAAATAAAATAATATTATTATTATTAGCACCACGCCTTACTACCCGTTGGGGTTATACGCACTTACGCTAATGTGTAATGGTAGGGTGATTGTGAGATGAAATGGAGGACCTAAAGTTTAACGTGGAATCTGAACCACGGTGGAGGCCTGGCATTCCCCACATTCACAAGTTGTGATTAATACACGTCTTGTCAGAGGTGAAGGAAGGGTTTGGTAAATAGATAAATTTGTGCCGGGACCGAGGATTGAACCCCGGACCCCAGCACAGAAGTTCGACACCTTACCCCTAGACCACCAATAAATAAAATATTTATCCAATAGAAACATAGTTTGATTTTCTTCATATGGTGATTTCAACAGTTGTTGGATATCCATCATGGACATAGCGACATCAGATGATAAACTTTTTAAATGAAGAGAAAAAGCTGTCATTAGATTCCAAGAGACCCTTGACAGATATTCAGGAACTGTTGATATCGGTATGCGGAGAAAATTAAACTCTGTGTTTCTACTGGAGAATTATTTTATTTATTTTGATTAAAATAATGTTTTAATATAAAAATCACAAAAATACTGCACTTAACTCGTTTTACCTACACTGCCACCTTGAATATTAACGATATAAGCTTAAAAATATTGTTTTGTGTAATTTTACGTGACTTTCATCTCTAAAAACTATATTGTAAAATGACTAGAGAGACTGGTTTTTGTGGTTCACGTGGTTCTATCTCTACATAATTCTAGGAATCTAGGGAATTCTAGGGCACGGTCGTTGGTAGCTGTGGTAGGGTGCATTGAACAAACAGAACGTCCCGATTATGACAACCGTGGGTTAGTGAGGTGTTAATATCTGACCACAAGCGGACAAAACACGAGGTCAAATAACTGACCGCGGTGTTGACTGGATGGAGGGTATGCAACAACCCAAGTGTGAGTCTCGATATGTGGTATGTGGGGATCGGGGATTGTAGAGGGAGTAATACCGTCACTTACTCATACACGTAGAGATACCCATCATTGTTAGAATTTTTTTTATATTTTTTAATATTTAAAATAAGTTAAAACATATTTTATTACTTTAGATAATGTTCAAAAAACTACTATAGCCTAGTCTGCTAAATGTGACAACATAATTTAAAATTATATTATTTAATTAATTTTAATTAGTTGATAAATGACACTTGGATAAGGGAATTGAACTCGGGACTTTTGACTTAGCACGCGAATGCTCTACCACTGAGCTATCCAGAATTGATTATGTGCTCATAGTTATTCTTCAACTCATAGTTTAAGGTGGGATGAAAGACAACGCGAGAAAAGGTTGGTTTTTTGTAGTTTTTATGGCAAAAATAAATAAAATATTGCTCAAGTACAAACATATAATTTAATTTTCTTCACACGGTGAACTCAATTTAAAAAAAAAATATCTGTCAAGGCTGTTCTGAAATGTAATGACAACTTTTCTTCTTCATTTAAAAAGATTGTTAGATATTGTCACCATGATCATGAGAGAGACTCAATAACTGTTGGTATCACCATGTGAAGAAAATTAAACTGTGTGTTTGTACTGGAGCAATATTTGGTTTATTTAGGCCAAAAATTATGTTTTGCCATAAAAACTGCAAAAAAAACCCCTGACCTTTCCTCGCATCCCCCTTTCCATCTCACCTTAAGGTTGGATACTTGTCATGGTAACAGCCCTATATAGTCGTGGTATCTGATAGCTCACAATAATAATTAGTCGCTCGTATGGAACTGATGATTCCCACACATACATAACAGACTCAGCCTTAAAATATGAGTGAAAAATGACCTTGAGCAAGGGACGAATCCTGGATAGCTCAGTGGCAGAGCAGTTGCACGTTAAGTCAAAAGTCCCGGTTTCTATCCCCACGTGTAGATGCCATTTTTTTTAAATAATTTAAATTAATTAAATTCTGTTCTGCTACATACCCACGTGTTGATATTCATCGAGATTATTTAGTTTATATAAATATTTAATTATTTTTAATCAGTATCATACGCTTTTAGTGTCGATACGTTAACTGTATGTAATTTTTGGGAAGATAATTAGGTGATATAATTTCAACAGAACATATTAAGTGTTCACCCTGGAGTATTAAGAAAGTAGGATTAACCACAAAGTGTTGTAAACTACATCCCAAGTATATTCTGAAAGTTGAAAAATGACACCTGGACACGGGAATCGAACCCGGGGACCTTTGACTTAGTACGACAATGCTCTAACCACTGAGCTATCCAGGAATCGTCCCGTGCCCAAGGTCATCCTCCACTCATATTTTAAGGCAGAGCCCCAAGTAGTTACCCGCCTCAGTGGCATAGTTAGCTGACGTGCTAGTTTCATGTTGAGCTAGACTGCCGAGGACGGGGCGATCGAGTTTTGAATCTCGGTCGGTCGAACTAGGGGTGGTTTTCCCTAAACGATTTTCCACTCTCCCTCCACGCAAATGCGGCTTCACTTACTCAAAAATTCAACCTTCACAATTCCTAACCCATTAGCGTAATTAGTACTTAACTTAAGCGTATAACCCAAACGAGTAGTAAGACGTAGTATTAAATAAATAAATAGATCCCAAGTATAGCCTGTATGGATATCGAATCCCAACCTCTAAGCTTAGAGTCAATCTTGGTATATCTAGCATAACCATTTATAGTGTTTTTTTTACCGAGTATATTTACCCATCCGGGCTACCCAAATAGGTTAGGGTTGAGTTTGGTGAAATTTAGAATAAATGTACCCACAATTGCGTGAGGAAGCAAGGGAGGTTATAAAAACTATACTTCCCCATCAGTGGAAAAACAGAGTAAACGAGAATTAAGTGTCCATCCGCTTGCCCACCGATTCTAGTGAAAATTCAAAAGCTTGCCCAAACTCGAATACAACATTTTAACGTAACAAAGTATAAGCACAGTCAAAATAACGATTTATAACTAACATTCTACAACTGAATGAACGAGTTTTTCTATGTTTAAACTATAAAATTACTTAAAATATATAGCAAACACAATATGAATAAATACTTAAATCTAAAACTGGCTAAGCACGTTAAAAAAAAAGAAAAATATGTGTACCTCCAAACAAAATATTATTTTAATATTTAAATGCTAGAACTCACGTTAAATTGCGTGTCGATCCGAGTTAGGCGGTTCTCGGATAAGCGTTTTAATATGGATTTTAATTAGTGAACAAAGTTTTAAGCCGATCTAGCGTGATATAATTCCATCAATAGCCAGCCGTACGCAAGGGGAACGACTTAATCTTTCGAAAAACATCTTTTAGTAAAAGTGTAATTTATGAGGCAATCTAGGAGAAAGTCCCAAAGGTGAAGGAAATATGTCCCATGATGCAACTTGGCGGTGCACTATTATGCGAAAATGGGGGAGGGGGTGGGAGAGGTGGAAGGGAGGGAATGAAGGTCGAATGACCCCTTAAACATTATTTTTAACTATTACTCTTTGGCTGTGTGTAATAGCTATCAATTTGGAAGAATGCCTCCCACAAGAATTAAACCAAGGAATCATGAATTATTTATTAGTCACATGTTCGTCTGGCATATGTCTTACTTACCAATAACCTATCGTTGAAGATCCAAACAACCGGCCCCGTAAATTTATTATTTAAAATCTACTTCATTAACACCAGGTTAGGTTCGTTCAAGTTCCCAGATATTATTAGATATCAAAATATTGTTGGCCGATTCTTTCTACAAAATCTATTCGATTATTACGTGGAAACAGCAAAAATATCATTCGAAACCTTATTTTATAAGTATGGTGGGCCGTCGAATGGGATATAGCGATCCTATTGTTATAGCAAGAAAGCTATGACAAATTGAATTACACATTTACTAATTATTTACTCTTCTACAAGATTCGAGAAAACGAAGCACTCAACTTCACTCATGACTTATCTTTGCACAAAGAACCGATTTTTATAAAACTTCTTTGAATACCTGTTTGTGCAAATTTTAGAGCTACCATTAAATCACTACCACCTGTAAAAAAATTAACTATGTTTAATTTGAAAATCATTATGTGGTGGCGGCTCGTGTATAGGCACTGCGGAACTGTAGCACCTCATATTTCCACTTTATATTATCGATAACATTTAATATAATGACTCCTTTTTTCTTTAATTCTTTATTTATTTTTGTAGTACAATATATATTCCTTAAGCTTAATGTCAGTACTTCAGTAGCCATACCCCAATTTATGAAAATAATACAAACATCTTTGTATGGAACTGTGCGCTTCACAGTGCCAGCGACGTGGTGTTTGACTGTTGTGCACATGCGCACATAGGAGGAGGGTGGGGAGGAATGCGGGCCTGCCAGGTAGAGAAAGAGCACTGTTTCTCTCGCAGTGCCGGCTCTGGCGTGATGGTGGAAGTTTGTTTTTTTACTCAGCGTATGTTGTGCTTAAACACCGTGTACCATATTCCTGAATGTGATAAAGTGTAGAAGAGTGTGGAATTAGATTATTATTCTGCTTCCAGCTATTCTATTTGATTAATTTTTTTTTATTCTTTTATTCAACAGAAAACTTTAACCATGGCGTTGTACCCCCAAGAAATTAAGTTCTGTGACTGTAAGTGAACTTCAACAGCTTAAGTTTTCACAGCTATCTCTCCATGAGAAAGTTATAGTTAAGAAAAGAGGACATTCAACACCTGATATTCTAATATCTCAGCCAGACAAAAGCATATATATATATATATATTCGTAGCTTTAATTCTGAATGGTACCAACAGAAAAGTTAGCTTTGCGGCTGTGAAGTAAAAAATGCACTGCTTTGCTTCCCATGTTAGCAGCACCCCCACTAATTCTAGCTACGAGCCGCCACTACATTATAGTATCAATAGAAGTGTAAAAGAAAACTAAAACTAAATAGAGCTAATCAAAATGAGACAATGCATTCGTTCAATATGGATGACACACCTAAGAATCAGGGTTGGTATAATTTTCTCTTCCTGGGCGTCACATCTATATTGTGACGACATTCATAGTAGACAAGGCGAGGGCATGCCGGGACAGCCAAGACAGACAGATAAAGAGAAAGAGAGAGAGAAAGAGATAGACAGTTTGATTCGAGAATTTTCATCATTCAAAAAAACAGAAAAGAACAACAAACATTGCAAAACTTTTGGAAAGTTTCCGAAAATAACACGATGCTATACATTCATTTAATGAGCGGGAATGTCTAATATATTATTAGCATACATAATTGATCTTTACAGATGCCTAAAATAAAAGGGGGCTATTAGTTCTAGGGACCACACTTATAGTGAACTAGGAATAACTATGATCAAGACAGATTTCACACCACTCAAAAACATAAATTAGACCCGACCGAGGGTCAAACCAGGGGTACTGAGTCCGTGTTTGAAGACCAATGCCTCCTTTTGTATATCAATCACGGAGAATACTCTGGTCTCATTTATAAATGTATAGTGAACTAAGAGTTTAAAATAAATCTATAGTAAGGTGTCAAATCTGTTGTTACTTCTGTGCCAGGGAAAAGGAAAAATTGAAAATACTATAAGGATATAATTAATCTGAATTACTATTTTATATTTATTAAATTTGTCTATACAAAACAAAGTTTCTCTCTATAGTCATGTATTTTAAAAAAGAGAGAGGATCAGCTGTTAGTCGAAATTGATCTACGATATATGACTAAACTAGTCACTATAGTAAATAATAAATTTAATACATCATTGTGATTTATTAAATCTAAATTATGTAGCAAATTATATAATTTATCAAAATTACATTTAGGGCAGTTAATTAAAATACACCAAACACATACTTTACAAACTAGAAGAAAATTTACTAGACACTTACTACATTAAAAAGCTACAAACATATTAAAAATCAAACTAACACTAAAACTATTGTAACAATTCAGCTGCTGAAATGTTTTCTTACATTAAGAACACGTACAATCCAATTTTTATATAAAGAACCTTATCTGGAAGATAGAAACGCTAATAAATCTACCTTTATTACTAGTTTTTCATTTGATCTTCCAAATAACACTAATAAAATAGTAAAATGTCATCAATTTCGGACACAAAAAATATGTTAATTTTCTAAAGGGCCCTTTTCATGAAAATTAGACTGTAACTGTTGATGAATTTCTTAGATTATTGATCAACCACACACATTAAAGAACATATTTAATCATATTATGTATCTCCTAGAGTTAAAATACAAGATTATTACTTGGTTTAATTGGGGGGAGGTGGAGTCATAAATATAAAAAAAAGTTTTAGCTGTAGCAATATTAATAAATCAACATAATGCACATCGACACATCTATTGCACATTATATTAAGGGGAAACAAATATATTTTAAACATGACTTCATGCTGGAACAATAAAATAACAATCCATTCCACATCATTGAAGAAGAAATTCACACAGTTTGACGGCCAGCATTCCATTCCAAAACGTGCTAAAAATATTTAAAAAAAAAACAACAACAAAGAGGTAAACTAAAATACTGCGCAACAGGAATTAAAAAAACAATAAAAAATCCACAAAACTATAAACATTAAAATGCATTAGTACATTACATTATTTGTCAAAGATAAGATCAAACAATTTGACCGTCAATTGTTCCCCTACTACACCCACAAGAAAGTGTAGGGACATTAAAACAAAATAATTATACCTCATTCATCCCTATCATAATAGGGTAATTAATATTTAAATACCCACTTCGGTAACTGCATGTTTTAAGATGCTACTCTCAGAGTAGACTAGACTGCCGATGACGGGGAGATCGAGGTTCGAATCTCGGTCTGGTGTACTGAGGGTGGGTTTTTTCAAAATGGTTTTACAATCTCCCTCAACACAAATGCGTGTACACTTCCTCTACATATAACCTTTCTAAATACTAAAAGCAGTAGTGTAATTAGTACATAAGCGTATAACCTGAACGGGTAGTAAGACGCGGTGTTAAAATATGTATATACAAGCATATATATATGCTTGTATCTTGAAAGGAAAGTTAAACGTGGCAAAAAAAAAGAAGAAGAGAGGGAACAATACTTTCAGGCTTCGTAAATGTTTAAAAAAAAGTGCTAGACGTCTTACTACCGATCCGGACCCCCAGCAGAATAAATATATTTATTATTTAGCACCTCGTCTCAATTCCAGTTCGGGCTATACGCTTTAAGTACTAATTACGCTAGTGGATTGGGCATTAGGAAGGTTGAATAAGAGGAAGTGAACCCGCATTTGCGTGGAGGGAGAGTGGGAAACCATTTAGGAAAAACCACCCCCAGTTCACCCGACCGAGATTCGAAACTCGATCTCCCCGTCCTCGGCAGTCGAGCTCAACACGACTAGCGCGTTAGCCAACTACGCCACCGAGGCGGGTGATAGAATAAATATATACACTCATGGAATAGTAATGAGGAAGATGCCATTTTGAGCAATTGTACAAGAATTTACGTGGCGGTGGAGTGATAGTAAGAAAAAACCATTTAGAAAAACAAAACTCAGTACTCGCAGTCAGGATTTTAACACCGACATCCCCATCAATGGAAATCCTTACAGGGCGAGACTAACGCCTTTATCTGTGTGCCTTAACTTTGCGGAAAAAACTCCGTGTTGAAAACATCAATATATAAACAAAATAAACAATAACAGTTTTTGAAAATAGATAACCTGGAAACGAGAATGGAATCTTTAACATAATGGTATCTCAAAAGTAAGTAGACATTGGCCCTTGGAGTCAAAGATCTTGGTTGCCATTTTTATAAACGATTGTATTCGATACCGACACAGGATAATACTTTAACATTAATGTAACTACATTTTTACAATGATAAATGAAGTTTTTACTTAACTGCTCACTTAAAAAAAAAATGTTGGGATATCTCTCCCGCTAAATTAAAGTTTAAATCTCTGAATAAAAATCATTTCACATTAAAATTTAAACATACATTACACACTACTTTCAAAACAGCACTAACAATGTCAGACTATATACAGTTTTAAGATTTCATATTAAAGCAGTAGATAATTTATACACGCAAAGCGCTTAACATTTCAATATATCTAAAATATTTTTTTATAGACACATTTTGAGGAGATTTGACTTAATTTGTAGCCAAATAAAAACAAAATTATTTTGATAATAAATGAAATTGTAAAATTAAGTTATAATTATTATTTCTCTAGTTTCCTATAACAATTTATTCTTTCATCTTGAGCATTAAAAAATGATAACTTACGAACCATTATTATGTATAATCCCGTTGACAAATAAATGAAAAATTATTGTAACACAAATAATAATAATAATCACATCTAAAACATGTAATGTGGGATATATATATATATAGGTTCCTTTTAGGCCCAATACAAGTTTGAGAAATTTGATCCCTAAGGAGTTAAAGGGGCGTTGAAAGTTTTCCCGATTCACAAATATAATTTTCCAAACAATGAACATAAGCCCTTAAAATTTAAAATCAAGTTATATTTCTAGAATTGGGCTGGACGTTTTAGAAGGTTTTTCAAATTTCATCCACTATGAGGGTGGGAAGGGGTATAAAGGTTTATAAGTGTAAAGAGTGTCAAAAAGATAAAAGGAGTAATAGGAATAAAAAAGGGTAACACACACCAAAAGGGGGAAAAAGGTGCAAAAAATGTAAACGGGCTAGAAAGTGCAAAGAGGGCAAAAGTATTAAACTGTCAAAAAAAAAAGTTAAAAATGTCAAATAGTTAGAAAAAGGTTAAAAGGGGTAGCTAACAAGTGGTAAATAAAATGTTAAAAATTTGATTTTACTTACTTTTCAATCTTTTATCACCTTTAGCATTTTAACCTCTTTACAGCCTATTTCATTTATTGACCTTTTAATATATATATATATATATATATAGTTTATCATAAAACAGCGCACTGTGAAAGCTATAATATAAAGATTGATTGAAATCATTCTTAGTGAATTTTTCAATAATCTGCTAAAGTAAAAATATATAAAGATTTAAACTATTAATTTCTATAAAGTAGTGAGAGTTTTATTGAATATTAACTAATTATCTCCCTCGTTAAAGATTGATAAATGGGATATTAAAATCACGACGCAAGTACGCTCACACATTAAAAAGAGTACAGTAAGCCAACGCGTATTAAATCAAGATTAATTTTCCTCTTCGATACTAAACAGAGTGTGTAAATTTGCGTAGTGTGACAGATTGTTCAGGTCGAGTTCAACAGAGTGTGTTGATGTTGTATGGGGAAGGATTGAGAATCGATTAAACTATAGCATAACTACGATAGGAGAGGTGGTAATAGGCAGCTAAGAAAATCTACCATGTATCCAATCGCCATACCATATGAGATGAAAGACAATATGTTGATTTATTGTCACTTTTGCAAGTCGAAGACTTTCAGAACAAACAATTTGGGTTTTTGATTAATTTTTTTCCCATTTAACCGCTTTAACATTAATAACCAATGAACTCATGAACGCTGCCGTTTTGGATGTTTTTTTCTTTGTGTGTGTGTGTCTCTGTGTGTAGAAGCGGCGTCTGTGATCCACCTAAAAATTTTTTTCTTTCCAAATGAGTGTTAATAAAAGGCTGCGTTCTTTTCATAAATTAAGATAGCGAGCAAGCTGACACAAAGGTTGATAACGGCCTTAAAAAAAACCGTCTAAGGTTGTGGTCATGCGCATCTGTTAACAGAACAAACAAAAAAGTTTATTTTTAAACTAGTATTTTGTATGAATCTTTCTTAAAGTTATAAAAAATATTTAATTTATTTTGGTGGCTAGCTATAAGAAGATACAAATGTGAATTTAATATTTTTTTAATCTATTATTTCATGAAACATAATATCTCTTGTTGTCACAGACGCTAAACAAAAAACAATAGTTTTAGAAATATATTTTGTTATTTCAATAAAGTTACGAAAAAGACAGTAGCCCTTAGGTAAGTAACAGTATAATCCTTTGATACCACTTTTTATTGATCATTTATTATTTGCGTAGTAATATTATACTATTTCAGAATAGATTGAGAGTAGTAACTTCAGACAGTGTTTTCAATAAATATCCTTCCACTAGCTGTCACTTAGCGCCTCTTTTAGCGTAGACAGAGTATACTTAGTAATTATACATTTGTACAAAGGGTATTCAGGGTGCAAACTAAACAAGGTTAACCTCGTAGACAAACCTTGTACTTTAATTTTACTCGAACAATCTAATTAGTATCTCTTTTAAGATTTTCCCCAATTCTTAATTTTAGCCGCATACATGTTATAAAAGGATGTTAATAAACAAGTAGCCATTATTTTACTATAACGAATTAAATAATTTTTTGAAGAACTCAACTCACCGGTTTTATTTTTACACATATAAACAAAATCCGTTGTTTAAAATTCTTAAATATATATAAATATAATTTTATTATTTTAGTGAATAGGTAGAATACATATAGCTTTGAAATGATATTTTATGCTTTTTATTGAAGCTTTCACAAATTAATAAACCATGTCAAATAATATAACATGTTTAAACTTTAACGTTAAGGGATCGATGGAAATTACGGTTAATATATCAAATATAGGCCTATAGCAAACTCATAACATAAAATGCAAATAAATACAACTAGATTACGTTCTATTAACTATTAAACCAGTTGGTAGTGCATCTTCCAACCAAACTAAGGGACCCGGGTTCAATTTCTGGAATGATCACAAAAAAGTATCATTTTTAAATTGGGTTTTCCCCCTTTTTTCAGAAATTAATTCACGCTCGGGAGATTGAGTGTTGTGTGTCTGAACTAGAGTTTTAAAAAAAGTCTTATTACACTATTCAGATTATAAGAATGTATGATAACTACTCTAATGAGATAGGGATGTGTAAAGGAGTATTTTAGAGGAAATGTACCCAGATTCACGTGAGAGGAGATTGGGAAATTATTTATAAAAAAAACATATTCAGTAGATCTGACTAGGATTCGAGCCCCGATCTCCCCGTCATTAGCAGCTCAGTCCAATACGATAGTGACGCCACTGAAGCGGGTTGAGCCAAAGTTAAATTAGTTTGTAAATCGTGTGCCTATCAAATCTTTTGGTTTAGAAAGTGCACGTTAGATAGATAACCTTTTTGTTCCAACGCGTTGTACTTGTTTGAATGACAATTTAATTAGGCTAGTGGAATAAGGACGGGGAAGGTAGAGTTTTAGAGGAAATATACCGGAATTTTCGTGGAAATAAAATGGGGAAACTGTCTAGGGGAAAAAAAAACCGCCCTCAGTAAAACCGACCGGGATTTGAACGAGTATTGCTTCTGTTAAGTGGATCAAAAGAGGAACGGAGTAATTTGAGAGGGAAAATGGGTTGGTTACTTAGGTTGTGGATCCATCAGTGGTACCACACACACTCGAGTATATTCTCAAGATAAATTCAACAAACACTTTTCGTGTCGAATAAAATATTCACACTTAACTAAGCCAGACGATGGGGGGTCTCGAAAGAAGAAAATTATGGTATTTTTTTTTTGGTCAAAACTAGGGATGGTACTTTATAATCCTCGAATACCTCGAAACCATAAGGATATTCGAGACTCTAGGATTCGAGAAAATATCAGATTTAATACTCGAAATTCATGATTTTTTTTTTCAACTTTTCAGTTTGATATTTGTTTTAGAGCTCTATTACTGCTTATTGGTGGTTCAGAAAAAAACCTTATAGGACAAACTTAAGTCAGTAATGTAACGTTGCTTGAGATCAACGTTACAAGCAAGAAGCAAATATGAGTTAAATAACACCAAGTCTACAACCACGAAGA
>CABFOV010003993.1:31345-58051 GCA_902141375.1 Timema poppense | reverse complement strand
CCCCATGGTAGATTGGGCACAGAAATTTTGCACCACGATTTTCCCCCCAAAATTAGATTTGACAGTACTTTCCAAACCTAACTTAACCTAACATTACTCCCCCTTCAACTAATAATTAATTTTTACTTGCTTTGGTGGCCACATGGTCTAAGGTATCACTCTCTCAGCAGACCAGACTGACGATGACAGGGAGATTGGGGCTATAATCGCTGTCGGTTGTACTGACGGTGGTTTTCCCTAAATGGTTTTTCCCTCTTTTTCCGCGCAAAATCAGATACACTTCTTGTAAATTCAACCTTCTTGTCCCTAACTTATTAGTGTAATTAGTATTTATGCGTATAGCCTGAATGGCTGGTAAGACGCGTTGCTAAACTTTTTTTTACCTCTGACATACTAGTGTACGGAGTAACTAACGCTCAACTGGATGACTTATATTTAGGGTGACCATAGATACTTTATTAAGGATATTAACCTTTTTTTGGTGATGTCTTATTGTCCTGCAGAACAGGCAGTAATACATACATACGTATTTTTTTAACCAAGTACTTCAAAAGGTACTTTTTGTAGTTAGAGGAAAATAATATGTCAAAATACACAGTGCCAGAGTAAAAAAATATCATTCTGGAGTTTTATTTTTTTGATGTGTATTAATCAATAATAAAAGTTTATAAAAGAAAATTAATAAAAATATATTTCTATTTCCTTACAAAGAGAATGTTTCTATTATTAATATCTTTTACTTGAAATTGACGATGAAAATAATGTTCTTTTAAGTATTGAATGACTTGATGTAACTATTTAACTAGCAATTAAAAGTGAGTTTTAATAAATAGTTTTGTGTTTCCAATATTTTTTTCTTCTTCACTCTATTATTATTCCTCTAGCCACTTTATTTCATTCTATTTAAAAAATATTTATGGTAAAAAATACTCAAAAATAGTCACTTAAATTAAATATTTTGGTCCTACTTTACCTAAAAAAATAGTAACCACACTCATACTGAAATTAAGTATGTTGGCGAATGATTGTATTCATGTCCAGTTAATATTCAGCTATGAAGTATCCAATCCATCTAGTTAAAATTCTTTATAATTGAGTCGATGGTGCCCAAGCCATCAATCTATCACATAAAAAGTGTCCAACTTATACCATGCATCCACTGACGCGAGTATATTATGTTAAATGTGTGTCTATGAAATCTATATTTAATTATGGTAGTGAGAATCTTTTATAAAATACAAACAAATCTAATGGCGCTTAAAAATGGCAGTAGTTTACTATATCATTGGTATTATTTTATAGGTATTTATTAGATCTACCAAAGTGGTATTTGAGACCAAAGCTTTGGCTATGGATTAGAGCGTCTAAGCATCTGCGGCACTCGTAGTCACTGAAAAAATAAAATATATATATATAATAGTAATAACTTTTTTTCAAACAGTTTCAAATGTTCAAAAATCAGTTTACTATTCCTAAATGAAATTTGCTTATAAAAACCAAGTATACAGAGTTGTTTATAATGTAAAACTAAAATATCCCAGATCTCAATTTTGAACAAAACCATTAAAGCTATTTTCATTGAATTTTGGATTTTTCAATATGTCATTAGTAAACGGTGACCTGGTGGTCTAGTGGTTAAGGTGTCAGATTTCTATGCTGGTGCCGGGGTTCAATCCTCGGTCCCGGCAAAGATTTATCTGATTACCAAACCCTTCCTTCACCTCTGACAAGACATCTTGTGAATGTGAGGAATGCCAGGTCTCCACCGTGGTTCGGATTCCACGTTAAACTGTAGGTCCTTCATTTCATCTCACAATCACCCTACCATTACACATTAGCGTAAGTGCGTATAACCCGAACGGGTAGTAAGACGCGGTGCTAATAATAATAATAACATTAGTAAACTAACCTTAATTTAAGGAATATAATCAAAATCAAGATATTTCCTTGAGGTATGATCATGTAATATATAAATACCATGTTTGAACGTAATCCATGAAACCGTTTCGGATGTAGTCCCAGAAAAATACAAACATAGAGACAGATTGACGGACTCACACAAAGAAATAATTTAAAACTCATTATTTGAAATTCAGAACCATATGAAACGTGAAAAGCCATCATATTATTTAGGTCAAAAATATTCACGATTACAATAATTTCTTTATGAGAAAGTGAAAACTAAAACTATCGAAAGTAAAGAATAATTGCATGAAAGCCAAGACAAAACGATAATAAGTGGATGGGTGGGTGTAGGTGGAAGAAATAATTAATTGAAAATGAATGGTTGGGATTATTAATCATAAAGAAAGGCGCAAACCTCCTCTCACTTTGGGAACATTTTACTTGCTTTCATTCTAAGAAGGTGCTCTCTAGTCCAATGGCGATAAAGTGATAAAGTTCCCAGGTGATAGAAATTTGGGGTTTCCCGTAAAAGCAGCTCAATAATTTAACAGATAACTATTCGTCAAGTGTCTAGCTTTTGTAGATGTGTAATAACTATATAATAGCTAACATAAAAACAGTACCAGCAGGTAAACGGATTAAATCGTGTATTCCTCATTTCTACCCTATTAGTATAATTAAATTTGTCCATCTCGGACTGGTAGTATGACCCGGAACAAAAATAACTAAATAAAATACAATATTTTGAGAGAAAATTAAAATAGGTTTACTATCTGTTTACACTATAGTTATTAATGTGATAAATGTAGTGTGTGTGGTTATGAACTTTAAATATTTTAAGAATAAAATATTTTATGATTAATTTGAAGGCCTCGAATGTTTAAATTATTGCAAGTTTGTATTTAATAATAAATTTTAAAATAAGATCGTAGCTACTAAATATTCAGTTTATCATAAAGTGTTACTTTCCCATCACGTATTTATTTGTGGCCTCTAGGTGTACTTAAACTGGTTGTAGCGGTATTTTTTTTAGCAGGATTTATTTTATTTCCTTTGTTTATTTTAATATCCCGCAAAACAGGATGCCACGTGATATATTTTAACAACCACCGCCATTATGGCGGATACAACGTACCGACTACGAACTGTGGAATTTTCGTTGGATAAAGGGGGGTGAAGGGGGGATAAAGGGGGAATAGTAGGAGGGCATAGTTTACCACCACCAAGATAAATATTTTCACTGTTATATTGCAGTTAAAATAAAACAAGAACAAAAATAATGTTGGGGGGGACGAGAGGGGGGCGAGAGAGGATTGGGAGGGGAACGTAAACATGTTTGACCTGCGTAATAATTTAAAATATACAAACGCCTTCGTTATTTAGTACATAAATATCTTTAAATATAATTTAGGTACATAATAATTTAGTTCTTGCGTATTTAAATTTAAGTGGCTGATTACACATAGCAGTGTAAACTTTTTTTCACAGCTCCTTCTCAATTATACCCACACCACTTTCCATTTTACTTATTTAGCCCTTGTTTTTAATTAAATTTAAAGTTCAGCACAAGGGTTACTGACGAATTAACCTTAGGGATAGGGATGAGAACGGTGGTTTTAAAGAAATATTGGCCACATCAGTGTGGAGAAAGGGTTCAAAAAGCACACCAATAGGTCACCGGGTTTCCCATTAATGCCAACCAAGTGCAACGTGGTGGGTTTCACGAGTATTTATTGTTTTATCTTGCTACTTTTTATCATATCTTACCTTTATTTATATAGTTTATTTACAAACTAGAATAAAATTAATGATTTTGTTGGCGGCTACCATGTATATATTTAAAGTGACCAACTAGGCCATACTAAACATTAACAACCATTATTCCTGATAAGTGAAATGTGACTTTATTTTTAAAGATATGAAATGAGATAAATCACGCACACCCAGTAATGTTTTCCAGTCATTGTTAGGACAATGTCAGTAATGCTAGTAAATAAATACCGCTTGATATTCTAAAATTCTGGATTTACAGAGAATTTACTATACTAAGGCGTTTTCCGTAAAACTATCGTTATAGTAAGACTTTTTTGTGAAAATTGTTATTTAATGATGTATACATGCATACATACAGACATAAATAACTCATTCATTGTATTACATGTTAAAATTCCATGTAAAGCCTTTTAAAGTTAAAGAAAAAGTTGTCTAAATGTTCCAGGATGCCCAAAACTTACAATTCCAAACTGTTGTCCCGGCACAGATTTATCTGATCACCAAACCCTTCCTTCACCTCTGACAAGACATCTTGTGAATGTGAGGAATGCCAGGCCTCCACCGTGGTTCGGATTCCACGTTAAACTGTAGGTCCTCCATTTCATCTCACAATCACCCTACCATTACACATTAGCGTAAGTGCGTACAAACCGAACGGGTAGTAAGACACGGTGCTAATAATAATAATAATAATAATAATAATAATAATAATAATAATTGTAAATCCCGAGTGATCTAAGGCGTCAGTTATTCCCCTATTAGACTAGTCTGCTGAAGACGGGTATATCGAGGCTCGAATCCTGATTGGATCTACTGAGGTTTTTTTTCCTCGATGGTTTCCCACTCTACTTCTACGCAAATTTGAGTATATTCTCTCTAAAATGATTTCTTCCTCACCCCTACTCCATTAGAGTAACTATCATATGTGCGTATGACTTGAACAGGTATTAAAACGCACTGATAAAAACAACTATAGACTATAGTTGCATTGACAAAATCCAAAGGTCCCAAGGTTCGATTCTCATAACCAGGTAAAATTTTTCAACTAAATTTAATATTATTAATATAGGCTCTTGTGAGCGGCCGTAAACCATTACTAATGGCCATTCTAACCAATTTTATAATATATTTTTAATTTTTTGTCTCGATTATTAAAAAACACTGTTTTTTTAATGGTAAACAAAACATATTATAAAAACAGTATGTAGAGGTTTATTATAAGTAGAATACTTAATCTTAATGGCTCTGCTCAGGAGAAAAATAATAGATTTTACCATGATAAAACAACAGATTAAAATAGCCTATCTCAATTATTTCCTTATTAATTGACTAATAAGCTCTCGTTTAAAACTAGTATTTAGTTATGCCAAATCAAAAGCTGATGCACATGACATAGTTCGTGGTATAAGGTGTTTGGGTCATGAGATTGTGCCATGTTAACAACCAAGATTGTACAAGATATGTTTTTCTCAATACATTTTATAATTATTTATGAGATATTTTATAGCTCGCAAGAAATAGTGCACATTCTACGGTAGAGCAGACATTTATGTTGCATAGCTTTTGAGTTGTAAACATAGATAACCTGGACCGATGAACGCTTATGTTTTTAATTAATGATTGTATTTTTAACAGACAAATGAAAAAAAAATTGTATGCAATTCTACGTTAGTGATTGTGTGATGGAGCCAAACTTCAAACCGGTTTAAAAAAATAGTGCGAATTTATTTTCTAATAATATTTCAATCAATTTTTTTAAAGAAAAAATATTATTCATTTAAGTTTCTAAATATGTAAAAAATAATAACCTAACGTATTTTTATTTATTTATAGAACTTTATTAGTGTAAGCTTTATAATGCAAGAAATAAAAAACTTAAAATTTCAGAGATAGCCTCATTTAAATTTCTGGCGGGCTAACAGTTGTATAAATGAAATTACAAATGATAACTTGATAACTTTTATTTTTTGAAAAAACAAATAGTCAAATTAAAACATAAAAATCAATGAAGGTAACAATTTAATGGAGCTTGTAGTAAATAGCACACCCACACAAAATATTGATAGGATAACAAAAAGGAGGGAACGTAATTTCATCAATATCCAGGGCTTCATAAAATAAAAATAAACTTAGATTTATTGCTGTGGGAGGTTTAGTGATAAATAAAAGATAAAGTAAAACCTAGCCCACGACTCATCAATAACTGTTTTTAACTTCTTTTTTTTTACAACCCTATCTGTTGTATTCATTTCAATATTTATCCCACCTTTGACGATAGCTTTTAAAAGCGTCACTAAATCAAATAAAAAATAAAATACCCACCCATTTAAATCAATCATCAGTTTTGCAAATCGGAGTTTATATATAAATAAAATAGACGGGAAGGGACATTGACTGTATACAGGACAGCCCATGTGTGTTTTAACCACGTTTTACTGGAATTACGTTTTAACGGTGAGATTTTGTTAGTTTGGGGTGTGATAGAACCATCATCCCAATGTCAAGGGGTCGTGAGTCGAGTGTTTGGAGGAAGCTACATTTAAATTATATTTTGTTATAAACAATATTGCAACAATAATATATTATTATTATTATTATTATTATTATTATTATTATTATTAGCACAGCGTCTTACTACCCGTTCGGATTATACGCACTTACGCTAACGTGTAATATTAGGGTGATTGTGAGATGAAATGGAGGACCTAGAGTTTAACGTGGAATCCGAACCATGGTAGAGGCCTGTCATTCCCCACATTCACCAGATGTCTTGTCAGAGGTGAAGGAAGGGTTTGGTGATCAGATAAATCTGTGCCGGGACCGAGGATTGAACCCCGGACCCCAAGCACAGAAGTCTGCCACCTTACCCCTAGACCGCCAGGTCACCCAACAATAATATAGATGGCCATGTAATTTCTTTGTATTAGGTTTGTTTGCGGGAGGCATTGTCATGTTTTTTTAACACCACGTCTTACTATCTGTTCGGGATGTACGCCTATGTACTAAGTACAATAATGTGTTAAAGATTAAGGAGTTTTAATCTGGAGGAAATGCACCCACATTTGCGTGGAAGGAGAGTATAAAACCATTTAGGAAATAAACCCCTCAGTGCACCCAACCAAGATTGAACCCCGATATCCTCGTCTTTGGCAGTCTAGTCTAACAATAGAGTAGTGCGTTACACCACGCGGCCACCGAAGCGAGTCATATCTATGTTGATATAGTAGATTGCTTTGTTAATATCGACGCTACCTGGCGGTCTAGGGGTAAGGTGTAACATTTCTGTACTAGGGGTCTGGGGTTCAATCCTCGGTCCCAACACAGACTTATCTGATTGCCAAACCCTTCCTTCACCTTTGACAAGACGTGTATTAATCACAACAGGCCTCCACTGAGGTTCGAAACCCACGTTAAACTGTAGGCCCTCCACTTCATCTCACAATTACCCTACCATTACACATTAGCGCAGGTGCGTACAACCCGAACGGGTAGTAAGACACGGTGCTAATAATAATAATAATAATAATAATAATAATTTTTGTAAGAGTTTTATGGGGATTTTTATCGAGTGGTTTTTGTAATTGTAGGTTACTGAAAATCTGTATAGTGTATAATAATATAGTTTATTTTGATATTCAATAAAACTAATATTTAATGAAAGACAACTATTTAATAATCAGTAGCTTCACAAGTTAGTAGGTGCAGACCCCGAACAGGTAGTAGGACATGGTGCTAAAAAACAGTGAATAAGCTTAAATAACCTTAAAAAAAAGTCCATTCCAATATCCTTAAAATACAGGTGTAAACGTCCTCTTGTCCCCCCGCCCCCCCCTTTCCTCTCCCAGCCTGGTCGTGTTACAATATCAAAATATTGTTATGCAATATGATTAAACTAAGGTCACTTTTAGTGGCTTCTTAACGTTTTTGCATTTATTATAATTGCTATAGGCCTGTTTGCCCTATGTACAGTACATTTAATAAAATAATTATCAATAACTTTATATAAGATTAGACGTGAGCCAGACCGCATATAATACAAACACATTAGCTTGGAGAGAACATGGTAAAACCACAGTTAAAACTACGTATATAAAACCTCCTTCCCAGTAGGGAAGGGGATTAGAACCCCGGCCTCTCAATTAATGCTGACCTAATTATATAATTATAAAACAAACGTCTTGCACTGCACTATCCCAGCTGCGTGTTCACAAGTTTATATGGAAATTCAACAAGAATCCAACTTATTCTAACTATTATAGAATTTTTAAAACCTTGAATCTATTAAATCTCTGAGGCTATACAAATATAAGGACAAAATTCAAATATGAGATTAAAAATTAAATAATTAATCATTCACATTTATAATATGTTTATTTAATATATACATTCTGATTCGTTTTATTGATTTGCCTAAAGTAATTAAAATACAGTCTATTCTATATAATTAATTTAAAACAACATTTTTTTTAAATGTGAATCCACAATAAGTTATCTTTTGCTTGCAATTTTAATATTCTTAAGAATTCACTTGAGAAAAATCAGATTTGAAAAGTACAAAACTTATATGAATTTGGGAAATTAAACCTCCCATGCATATAATGGTTTCTAAGATTCGGATTAAAGGTTGAGGATTTGTTGGTACAATAGAATATTCAGATACGAGAAAAAGTGTGTTGGCCCATTTTTTAAATGAAAACAATATGTCCGAATGTAATTATGTATTTTTTGACACCACAAACGTTGAATGTATATGTACTATATACACTCAACGCCACAAATATTCAAAAAAATATTTTGTCAACTAAAGATAATGCACTTTATTAATAAAATGAAGAGTTTGTTTGTCTTTCACGAGCATTGCGTGATATCTACAACACGCAGAGGTCCGACTCTTGAAAATGAATATGTGCACATCAAAACCAGAACTTTGAAATTTTGAATATAATTTTTTAATTGAATAAAAAACAGAAAAATGTAGCTACTACACTTCATACAATTTGTATTGTAGTTTGGTTGCCATGGAGAATAAACAAGGAGAATTTGGTATCTGCAATAAGCTATTCTTCTCATGTTGCCATGATATAATAATTTGTTAAATGTTGTGATTTTTTTTAATAACCAAATATTATTTGCTAGGGCTTTTTTACCTGTAAACCTTTTTATCCTTTTTACAACTTTTAAAATTTTATACCCTTTTTAGCCTAAAATATTTCTCCGGGACCGAGCACGTTTACTAAAAGTGGTAAAAAGGTGGAAAAAGTCCAGAAATGGTAAAAAAAAGTAAATCTAATAAATAAAGGCAAAAAATGTCAAAAAGGGCACTAAGGGCACAAGTGAGCAAAAATGGTAAAAAAGGGCTAAAAGTAAATCATAAAAAAAACAAGAAGTCAAATAGGTTAAAGAGCTGCAAATGGGGGGAACCAAAATAAAAGGGTTAGCGAGGTAAAAAAACGTGAACGGGGTGGAAAGGGTAAAGAGGTTATAAAGGCTATAAATGTTAAAAAGGGGAAATAGAGAAATAAGGGTAAACAGGGCAAGAAGGATAAAATGGGTAAAAAAGTTAAATATGTGTAAAAAGTGAAAAAGGGGTAGCATGGGTATAAAGGTTAAACGAGATAAAAGTGTTAAACATGGTATATGTGGTAAGAAAATGCTAGCATACCGTTGATTGGATTTAATTACAACTTTTAACAAGCAATTAATATTCACGCTGTGACACTCATCTTTCTTTTTGATTGGCATGAATAGGCAAGAGTTGAAAGCATTGTGTAGTGGAAAAGTTATAATTTAATCTTCAAAATACATATAAGCTTTTAAAACATGTTCAAATTATATCTCTATTTTGACATTTTGTATTAGTCAATATATTTTCGTGTTCGTTCACAATTCAAACCAATAAAGGATTAATAGTTAAACATAATTTAAAATGTGGTTACTGTTCCCTGTAGTTAATTTTACATACTAAAAATAACAAAGCTACTTTATAGATTTCCCGTGTGAAGAACGGGTACACCAGCTAGTAAACTATATATCTTTGGTACCAGGGAAAAAAAGTATAAATCAAAAAATGTAACTTGACTAATACTAAAATGTACAACTAAAATAAAACAAGCGTACTTATACTATAAAGATATAATGTAACTTTTCCACCAATAAGGTTGAGTTTGACTTATACTACTTGTACCAAATGGTAGCTCTAGCCAAGGAGAATTAATATTTTGACTTCTCATTTTTATCATTTTTTGACATAGGGCCAGTTTCATAGTCAAATTTAGTACGCCTCAAGTGCGGCGCTACACTAAGTACAAGACGACACCTACCTAAACTCGAATGGAATGGGCCAGTGTCCTATGCGAGAACGGCCCATTCCATTCTGGTTTAGGTAGGTGTCGTCATGTACTTAGTGTAGCGCCGCACTTGAGGCGTACTAAATTTGACTATGAAACTGGCCCTTAAACTCTTCTTCCCTGGCACCAAAGATATTATATTAAAATGTACTGTGAAAAATATTTATACACAAGACTAGCACCTGTCTACGTTGATTTTGATCGAATTTATTTATTCCTTTTTATCCTTAATTATTCATTACCGATAGCACATTTCACAGCAAGGTAAGTCAGTTAGTATGTCGTCGAAACCTCCGTCAGGCATGAAAAGATTACTAAGACAAGGTTCCCAAATTCCGTTGACCTTCAAGGTCAAGACGTTACTATTGGTAGTGATAAATTGAAAGCCAGGAGACTGCGTGTTGTCTTTGTTCTGGAATATTTGGTTATTTGAAGTATTTAACGTGCCCTTACTGAACCTATTGTTTACATCCGCAAACGATTTATAAACTAACTTAAATCAAGAACATACACAACACCTAGCCCCCGACCGTTAATTCATCATTGTGAAGAGGTAAACCCTAATTTAACTAATGATAAAAAAAATGTCCAGGCAAGGAATTGAACCACGGACCCTTAACTCAGTAGAAAGATAGGCTACCAACTAAATTCTAGAATCAAGTTAGTATGTAAGTCATGTGTTGATGTTATGGTTTATTTCATAATATGAACGCTAAATACTTGCAACACTTTGCAATTATAATAAAACACTCATATAAAGCTAATTATATCGCCTGATAGCTATTGTTTTAGAAGAGAAGTAATTTTTTTCTCACAGTAATAAAGAAAAGTGACTAGTCTCTGTACATTTAACACCATCCTCCTAATCCTTCCCCAGTTAAAAATCCTGAATGAATGCAATCAGAAACTTTACATAACCATTTACTCACACTTTTATTCCAAAAAAAGAAAATTGCTTACACGTTCACTTTCGTTTTAGTAGAAATCCTAATGGCTGTCTGGTTGCCTGTCATCACCTTCAACCGTGATGACGAACTTAATTAAAAGCAAGTTTGTAGAAAGTTATAAGCCCCGCCACTGATCAGAAGTTGTGTGTCCAAATATGTGGTTTTGTGCCAACATTCCAATCAGGAAAAATACTAACTACTTTTTGTGTCATTTGGGATAACGATAAACGCTTGGTCTCACGTGTGTAGTTGAATAAATCAAATTAATATAGGCCTAATAATAGAGTCTGTAAGAAAAATATCATTTTAAAAACTTGTATAGTATAATTTTGTTAGAATGAAACTCTTAGAAAATATTAACAATATTTTATTGCGGCCAGAAATAACATTTTTTATTCAATCGGTATTGTTATTTTCGATTAAAACTGACAGCTGCAGATATTATGCCATGACGTATGAATATATACATAGTAAGTTTTCTACTTTACACCTGGTCTACCACTTTAAAGATCTTAACGAAAGTATTCCACGAAAATTGTTAGGTTATTCTGAAAAAAATAAAACTATAAAATTTGGTAAGAAATACTATTTGTCCCCCCGTTTTAGTACTCGTTCAGATTAACCCCATGTACAGTATATTAAGATAATGAGGTAGAAATGAGAAAGATATAATTGAAAATAAATGTACCCACATTTGCGTGTAGTTATAATGGCTAGGCATTTAGAATTTTTAAAAAAACTCTCAGTACACCCATCCGGGTTTTGAGCCACAACCCCCCGTCAGTAATAAACCATATCAGACGAACTATATTAAAGAAGGCGTGTCCACCGATGTGGGTTAATAAATATTCCTTTCTATTGAATCTAATTTGTCGTGTTAGCGTTATTTTTGTTAGGGAAATACCCGCATCGTTTGTCACGCGGTTTAAGGCTTCAACCTCGTCTTGTCTGGTTTAGGGTTGACAGGGAGTTTGGAGTTCGGATCTCAGTGAGGTGTATTGAGGGTTTATTTTCCAAAATGGTTATCCAAACAAATTCGGGTACATTTCATATAAATAATGTTTTTCTCATCCCACCCCATTAAAGTTGATCCCACATCAGTGGACAAGTGGGTCGTGGTGTCAACTTCATCTATGGTTTGCCAATGACGAGGAGGTCAGAGTTTGAAGCCCAGTTGGGTGTACTACGAGTGTTTTTCCCATAAGGATTAGGACTCGATAGATATAAAAAGCTTACAATGGAGCCTATGACAAGCATTTTATTTTATAGAGAGGCGGAAAATTTGCTTTAATCAGTTTTATGGTTACTTTCTCCTTTAATTAAAATTAATTGGAAAGTGACGCCTCAACACGGTAACATCTCACTATGTAACTGATGATTTACGCACGTCCAGACTCGGTCTTGAACTATGAGTTAAGAAATAATGACCCTCAGTATGTGACGAGTCCTGGATAATTCAGTGGTACGCTAAGCCAAAGGTCTCGGGCTTTGATTCCCTGTGTCTAGGTGTAATTTTACAATTAATTTAAAATAATTAAAATGTGATTTCCTCCATACATACAGTCCCATATTCACAATTATTTGCAGCGTGTATGTTGCTATTCATTACTTTTTCTTTGTTTATACCAAACCCCTCCTTTACCTCTGACAAGACATCTTGTGAATGTGAGGAATACCAGGCCTCCACCGTGGTTCGGATTCCACGTTAAACTGTAGGTCCTCCATTTCATCTCACGATCACCCTACCATTACACATTAGCGTAAGTGCGTATAACCCGAACGGGTAGTAAGACGTGGTGCTAATAATAATAATAATAATAATAATAAAAATAAAAATTCTTTGTTCACATAATATTCTAACTATTTTTTTCTTTGGTTCAATATGTTCATGGTTTTATTTTTGATTTAATGTATTAAAGTTTGAAGTAAATTGTTTTGTATAGCTGTTCATATAAGAACATGCAAATTAGTTGTTTCAGATTAAAACAGATACCATAGATTAATAGGGATAATCTGATATTATTATTTGATTGTACAGCTAATATTTTCCATCTGTTAACTAACTTTTTTTGTTTGTTTTTTGGGTGAGAAAGAATTGAATGCAAGATTATTATTTTTAATTTCCTCCGAGAATGCATATAACTGGCTGAAGTCCCTGCGCTGTACGCAACCAATATATATATATAGATATATATATATATATATATGAAAATATATTAAAACTTTCTAGGGGGGAAAACGGGATTCATATTGTTGTATCATAAAAATAATGAAAAATAATTCAATAATTTCAGGTTTAATAGCGGTGGAACCTTATTTATGTAGATAGGACAGTTATTAGCAGAAAAATGTATTCAAGGGGTTTAGCCCCCAAGCCAAAGTGGGGGTCGGGGCCCCTCCTTGATAGAATATTTGAATATTAAATTCTTCTAAAACCCATTAATTAATTGTTTTTCAGGGAGATTTGTTTAAACTTTGGGAACATCATCTAGCAAGGTCTTCGACTGGATTTTTATAAATTAGATACCTCTTGAACCTGCTTGGGATGATCTTCCATCAGAAATGTTGATATTTGGATGTCTCTATAAACTATTTGAAGTGGTCCTCGCTCAGAACATTTGATAGAATTATTATGCGTTATCGCCCAAAAAACTATAAACTATCAAAATGACAGGAAAAGGAATACTTGGCAGACCTTTAAAGTGACAATATCCAATTCAAAAAGAAACAAAACAGTAAAGGCCTACATTCTTGTAGGATTATGACTATGATGATGATGATGGTTATTATTATTATTATTAGGTTGATGAGGATGGTTATGGCAGTCAAATGTACCCTGTGGTCTAAGATAACAGTATGTGCAGCTCCAAGCTGGAAGACCTGGGATATCTTCAACTACAATGTTCTTCTACGTAGGAGTTATGATGGATTCAACGGGTTATTTTACCACGTCTTACTGCCCATCTAACTTACACGTATTTTAATTACGCTTGTGATGAAGGTAGAATTCATAGAAAATGCGCACGTATTTTCGTGGAGATAAGATTATGAAACTATTTAGGAAAAAAACACACGATACACCTGGCCGAAATTCAAATCTATACCTATCCGTCAACGAAAAACCAAACTAGATGAGCCTGACATTTAGTTCTTATGCTCACCAATACGGGTGTTGGTTCGATTAAAATATATTTTATCTTGTTCCCGTGGATTAATATATATAATAAATGCTAAATAGACTGTCACAGAATTAAGGCGTGAACAGGTTAGGGTAAATTAGCAGCTTTGAAAACGTATCATGAAACGCGAGTCTTTAGTTCAGGGGTATTATACTACTATAAAGCCACACGGCTAACTCATTCACTGACATTAATGTTTACCCACTTCCAGATGAGCTAGAAACTTGAAATTTGGTAAACTTATAACTTCTAGCTATTAACCGATGGTAAAATTCCAAAAGTTACCAATTTTAATTTTTAACTCCCCCAAAAAAAATTAAAAGCCCGTAGCAACTGGAAAGTCGGGGTGGACCTTTCTTTGGAGGTCTCTTGTGGCTAAACGGTAAGACCTATTAAAAAACGGCTCTGGAATTACATAAGTTTACATCCACTTGCAAATAAAAATCACTGGGGATTTGGGGGCGTAGCCCCCAACGAGCCGCGCGAGTTTCTCTCTACAAACACATTGACTGCCAAAGACATTATAATATGAATATTAAGGGTTTGGTGCAGTAATATGTTATGCCACAAAATAATAAGTCTAATATATTAATATTTAAGGTTTTAAAAAATCAATAATTGATAATCATAAATAATAATTAATCATAAGTCGTAATCTGTTATGATATTTTAACTTCCAGAAATCAATACAAATATGTATGTAAGGAAGCGTAGGAACACCATTTAATACAGTCAACCTTGGTTGTAAACAGTAAATAAATAACGAGATCACGACTGCAATGAGAATAAATCCATTATTGTTTTAATTCACACTTATATCACGTACAATGTTTCGCTTTTATAACAAGCAGAATACACTGATATATCACACATATATTAGTAACCATGTAAATACAGAATGCAAACATTATTAATGGCTCAGATAGTTGAAAATACCAAATTTTTTGACTAGACAAAAGTAAATGGGCGAACCTTTTATGACTACCTGCATCAAATTATGGGCCAGATTATGATCTTACCTTGTACTTAGATACCGTCCACAATATACCTATCTCTCCAGGAGTAGCCTACGGACCAGATCCCCCACTTTACCCAAAGACCACGACTACAAAATAAGTTAGTAACTAACCCTTCCTTCAGACGAACGTGTTCTGACAAAAGAATGTATCTCTTGATTCACGAAAAAGTCAAATTTCTCTACGTTTTACAAAAAATATTGGTGTCTGTAGGAAGGTTTCTTTGTATATTAATAACATAGTAACACAAATAATATATAAGGTGGTGATCATACAATTTTTTATATCTAATATTTGATTTGTCTTATGAATCTGCCTTTTTATCAAATTATTGAGAATTCAAAACATATTAGGGGAATTTAACTTATATATTAAGTAATGGTTATAACAAATAAATCTTGTCAGTCTTTGTACTTGTTATAACCAAGTTCAAATGTATGACATAAATCTGTTAACGCTTTTGGGGCATAGCACTTTCTTTATTAATTTTGTATCGGTTGAATGTAAATATTATTTTATTTTTTGCACCACGTTATTCTACCCGGCTGGGTTATCCGCAATCTCGCAATTTAAGATTGTTGCAAGTTTATGTCACAATATGACATCAAGCCAAGTTTTGTCTCCTCAACTACTCATGCAAATGAAAGTCAGAAGGAGCGGGGAAAAAGGAGAAAGAGAAGATGGCGCACTACTGAGAAATGCAGGCGCCATATATCATCACTGCCGGCTTCATCCCTTTCACTGCCAAGTGTCATTAACTGTAAATTGACTTTCCTACGTCATAACACCATCGATATTGTCTTGTCTGGTTCAATGGTGGTCGGAATTTTATCCTAGACTAGATATTCTCAGGTAGTTTTGACTAAACAGTTTAACAATCTCCCTCCACGAAAATAAAGGTATATATTTCCTGTGAATTATATTTTCCTCGGCTCTTACCCTGTTATAGTAAATAAATAGACCCATTTAGCAGGCGCAGTGATAAATCACATGTGGAAAATCACCCCTTAGTGCACTCAGCCAGGATTTAAACTCCATGATAGCTAAATAATCCTTGAGTCATTCAGAGCTCATTACAAGTGAGTGAATCCCAAGGTGTGAGTACGTCCATTTGCACCCGCAGTTACACACGCTTGCCGTCAACGAGGAAGCCTCCATTTTAATCACATACGAGTTCACTCGGGGTTAGTTTTTATTTAGGTGATTTCCCACCTTTATTTTCTCACCTTCTTTACAAACTAATATTGATTGTATATGGTTAAGACTTAGAAACCCACTTAAGATTATAATAAAAAGGTGAAAGGCTAGATAAACATAAGAATTACTAGAAAAAATTATAAAAATTAATCTTAGGTTAGTAATGATTATAATTAAATAATGAAAAACATGTTAAAAAAGATACAAGTAAGAGATAAGTGAGATAAAAAATGAATAAATTGATTGATTAAAATAAATCAATGCATATAACAATAGATAGTAAGTCAATTGGTGACCATCAGTCGAAATAAACACATACACAACATATTAAAATAATTAATATCAGCTCGAAAACTTATACGAGTAGGCCTACACACAGTTACAATCCATATAATAGAGATTGTTGTTAAATGGAGTCAAACTTTGAGAGAATAGTGTCTTTTTAAGTTGCAAACATATTATGATAAAAGTTTTAGAGCGAAAAGCAATGATAAATGAGAATCCAAGTCTTAATGTTGTTCAGTCCCATACTCCTTGGGCACAGACACTGTGCCCTTGGGTTAAGTAATTAGCGTTTAAAAAACCCGATTAAATTCTGGCCGACATGTTTCGGTATAAAATACCATATTCATGGCCCAAAGTCGTCGTGCGGGACACAAGTTAAGGTTACGACATCGATGTTGATTAATTAAATCTAGTGTGCCTAAACATTCAATTTATAATAAGTTGTTGATTACTCATCTATTCGAGGTGTCGATTATTTTAAATAACCTATTGTGTTATGTCGCGTTCACGATCAACTTAACGTCCACTTAAAGTTCAAATAATGTAAAGAAGCATTACGTGTGATCAGGAGATACAGTAGCCCCATGGCTTCTTTGGTGCTGACTGACAGCTTTGAAACGTTACCAGACCAAATTATGTATCCCTACGCCGGACCAAATGATCTGTAAAAACATGTGTTTAGCAGCTGTCACTTCTGACGGTCAAAATTTAGGTATATACCTAAATGTTGACTGTCAGAAGTCAGCTGTGAGCTGTCAGTCAGCACCAAAGAAGTCATGGGGCTACTGTAAGTGACGCAACGTATTAACTGAAGAAAACCGTAGTTTCTATACAAATAGTCCACTTAAATGGAATTATTGCAACATAGTGTTATCAAAAGCCAAACTTTTGGTATTCGCGAAACTCGGACAGATTAAATAAACCAAAGAATGTGTATACACACATAAACATATAAATGAAGTACTAAGCAGACAAGTTGACGTTGATCGCGATATTATTGCCTTCCAGGAGCACGTGGTACACTTTAACCGCGTAACGTAACATAAAATTTCTCTCCCGGACCACTCCTCGTTAAAGGAACTTCACTTCAACGTTAAGCTAGGCGCAGCGTGTTACGTTACATGGACGTTAGGCTGAGCGTGATATCAGATTTAAATCGCGCCAGAAATGCGTTTCTGTTTGATAAAAGAGGATAATGAGCGCCATCAATTTCAGATATATTTTTTATTGGTTTTTGTTATTGAAAAATATATCTTGTTTCAGTGGCCTGCATGCCAATCAATGACGGGCCTTGTATTGAAAAGTCACGTCGGCAACAAAGTGTTTAGAGAATTCCGATATTGCTCATATATGAGAAATTCCTTTCCCCCAAAGTAAATTGGTTATCAGCAGCGTGACGGTGCTTGTGTGAGATATCAAAGAAAACGCCCGACTGGAATGAGCATACTCGCGTCAATAGCAGACAACATGTCGTGCGTCTTCATACGTTCCATTGAAATATTGTTCACTCACATTCCTGTGCTCTGGCGGGAAATTCACATGGAAATAATGAGCTGTCCCGAAGAGAAATAAATTTGGATAAGCTGCTTTGTAAAAATATATGTGTATGGACAAGTTTTATATGGTAGCACCTAAGACAAAATTAATCAATAATCATTTTGACGGATTTATATATAGTATTAATATAATTATTATTAGCACCGCGTCTTACTACCCGTTCGGGTTATACGCACTTACGCTAATGTGTAATGGTAGGGTGATTGTGAGATGAAATGAAGGACCTACAGTTTAACGTGGAATCCGAACCACGGTGGAGGCCTGGCATTCCTCACATTCACAAGATGTCTTGTCAGAGGTGAAGGAAGGGTTTGGTAATCAGATAAATCTTTGCCGGGACCGAGGATTGAACCCCGGCCGCCAGCATAGAAGTCTGACACCTTACCCCTAGACCACCAGGTCACCCTATATATATATATATATGTATAGTAAGATTCTGGTAGGAGGTACCTTTATTAAAAACAACTAATCTATTGTTTTGCGCTCAATGTTGATATATCTTAACATAGGCCTCAAGTTTGATTTAATAGATACTATGCTATTTATCAAAAGTGACAGTAGCAGATAACATGATAATTAAAATTTAGTTAAGTAATTTATGTAAATTTTAAAAGCTCCTCTCTACCTGAATCGGATGATAGTTCAGTTATAACTTTGATAAAATCGTTAGTGGAGAATTATTTTACCTACTACGGTGGTGTAAATGTCTAAGGTCACCCTCACAATAGACTGGACTTATTAATGACAAGTATATTGAGGTTCAAATCCCGTTTGGGTTCACTGAGGGTTGTTTTTCACAAATGTTTTTTCCATTCTCCCTCAGCGAAAGTGCTGTTATGCTGTCTCTAAATTCACCTTCCTCATTTCTAGTACATTGTCGTGATTACACATAATTTATTTGCTGAGAGAACTGCATGCTTACTATTGAGCAACAGTGTTGCCATTCTTTTGTTTTCCGAGCTCAGTCTTCCTTTGAATGTTTATGAAATTTGGCAATTCTGGTCTGTCGTTGTTGCCAGTAATTGGTGTTTCTTTCTCCAGCACAGTAGTAAAGTTACAGTGGTCTGAGTCTCGTGTATCTAATAGCTGACTCAAAAACATTAACTAAATAACCACTCATATTTTATTAATATTCTGTGTAGAAGAATATTTGTTATTGATCACGTTAAGATTTTGTGTATATGTGTTGGTTGTGGGTTTTGTTTTTTTGCCGTAAGCAGGGTGGCTACAAAACATATTTTACAAAATTCCTTGACTTTTCCAGGTTTTCCAGGCAACATTTTTCGATTTTTTCTGACTAATTTTTTCCAGTTTTAATAATGAATGATGTCTTTGGTTTTATTTATTATTGATCACATATTAAAAAAGTTGGTACCTACTAAACATAAACGGTTCTATCATTTATTTAAAAATTTAAAATGTTATTTTATTTAGGTATTATTAACTTTTGTTTTAGTGTTAAGTTGTGAAATTAATTGGATATTCTAGATTTTTTTAATTCCCTGACTTTTCCTTATTTTTAGTAAAATTTCCTGACATTTCCTTGTTTTCCTTGTCATTCAAAAATTCCCGGACTTTTCTAGGTTTTCCCTGACTGTAGCCACCATGCGTAAGTTCATGTAATTATAGTTTTATGTTCATATTAATATATTTATTTGAATAATAGTGTATTTTTAACAGTTAAAATATAACACAAATTATGGGATCTCCGGCTTGTTACAAAAATTATATTCTAAGAGGAAAATATTAAGTAGTAAAGAAAGGGCAATGGTGTTAAGATTCTACACCTATTTTCATTAAGACGGAACTTAGTAATTCAAGTGGAAATTTAGACTGCAGATGCTACAGATGTGTCTTATAAGTTAGTAATCTATATTAAACAAGAATTCAAAACTAAGGTAAAGTTACAAACACCAATCAAAAAAGGAAATAACTGCACTCAAAGGAAGCGTTTGGATAAATATGACACTTTTTACTCAAGCAGCAATTCGCAGAAAGGTACATTCACTTTACCGTAACAATGAATTACCTACCCTAAAGAAAAGAAAATCTTTGATTGATATTGATAGTGACCTTCCTATTTTTCTGATTAAGAACAAGTAAGAAGATAATTTATAGCATTTAGTATAAAGTGCAAGCTGTAATAGGTATTTGTTTGTATATTAATTATGAGGAAAAAAGCTTTATACATAAAATAGTTAATTTATAATTACGTGGGTAATAGAAAAAGTTAATAAATATTGATCTTGAATAAAATACTATTGTGGAAATAGATAGTGTTTCTAGAAAAGGCTTTACACTGATAGGAAATGTTTTTGCCTGTCGATTGAACCCCCAACCTCCCCATTCCTCATTGTTTACAACGAGAGATTTCCAAGTAAACCCTCCCCCCCTCACTTCCCGTCAATGGAAAGCTATAAGGTTTGGCAACCGGTAACAGAGAGAGAGAGAGAGCGAAGATAAATATTTTTTCCATAAGACCTGCAGTTCCCTCAGCTATGAAATTAGGTGTAGTACGTATGCGTACAATCCTAACGAGAAGCGATATGCGAGGACAAAAAAAAATTAAGGGAGACATATTTTAAAAGGACTATTCAAACATTTTTATTTAAATACTAGAGTTTTTCCGTGGATTCACTCCCATTTAAATCAAGTAAATTAACTTTTTTTTTTTCAGCGAGTCATCTTAACCATCAAAAACACCATTTCAGACAAGTATAAGGCGAGGGCAATGTTTTATATCTCAAATACTCCATACATTAAAAACTTCCTATAGTAAGGAACCAAAATAAATTGTTTACATTTTTGTGCTCCCTGCATTAATATTTGGTGCTTACGTATAGGAATTGTTGCAATGAACACCAAATGATATAATTTAATTTTTCCATTCCTTGTAACAATATTACATCTTTTATGTGAAGAAATTGTTACAATTGTAGTGGCAAGAGTTGACAGGCAGATACTGGGGAGTGCTGCCCTTGCATATCTTGTAACAGGACATAGCCCCCTCCTTTCCTATTATCCACGAGGATGAAAGGGTTGAAGGTTTGTTCCAGCTGCTAGGTTAGTGTGAGCTCTGCCCTTGGAGTGTAAGCTATTGCAACGTATAGTGTATAATGTATATATTAACTATATAATAAAGCCTTGTTACACTGGTGGCATGCGGTGCGTGCAGTAATATCGCACAAAATTATGTGCGAAGAAAGGTAGTTTATTAAGCTGTTATATTTAAGCACTCTTTATTTATTTTATTGTTTCGTAGTGGAAGTATTCTCAAAGCCAATTCATATTATTATTAACATTATTAATATTATTATTATTGTAAATTAGTATGTTGGCAAAAGCCATGAGTGGATGTGTTTTTACTAAGGTATGCAAGTGGCCCATTTACGTGTGCTGGTTTTTTATGCGTGAGTTTGCCTATCCTAAGGCCTGGTCTGCTGATTTGTTCAATATTCCGAGAATTGAGGACAAGTGTGCCAAATGTTCCGGACCATTTTTTGGCAGACAAAGATTTATTTGGTATTCTGGCTCTTGTAAAGCAAGGTTTCATCTAGACCGCCTCAAAATTTATGAGGCAGAATATATTTTTTTTAGAGTGGGGAATCTATTTTCAAATATGATCCATATATCAAAAAGGCAAATGCTTCTTTTGGGGATAATACCCTCAACAAATCTATCTCCGCACCTTCTCTCTCGGAGTGGCTGGCCAAGCCTATTCCTCAAGTAAAGCAGTATTTTGAGGAGATACTCGATGCTACATTAACACACTCTAGGTATTGTCAAGAGCAACAATGCTTTCATCGCTCGACATGGCAGTTGCCTATAATCAAGTCTAGATATCATCTGAAGACCACCAAAAAACAGCATTAGTTACAGCAGAGGGCCTCTACGAATTTAACGTAAAGAGCCATGGCCTTTGTAATGTGCTGGCTACCCTACAACGCCTCATGGATTTAGTGTTAACAGATATCAATTGTAAAATCTGGCTGGCCAACATAGATGATGTAGAAATATGGAACCGGGATGAGAAAGAACACAAGGGACATTTGCGTGACGTTTTAAAACGAATAAACGAGGTTGGCTTCAAAATCAAACCACGGAAAGATCAAAATATGCGTTACCATATTACTTTTCTATATCACAAAATATCAGCGCAGGAGATCGCTACATCAAGAGATAAATGAAATAAGGTTGAATCTTGGTCCATTTCTATAACTCCGGAAGAAGTGAACTCTTTTTTGCAGATGCTGGATACTAATGTCGCTACATCCAGAACTTTGTTCTAATTGCTGCACCCAGGAGTGCCGATCGTGTTTGATGCAACTATTGAAGCATCCTTTTAGGAACTTAAAAGAAAACGGGAACCTTTCAGGTTTACCCATCCGTAGTGTGAATGGTTGGTGGATTGTGATGCAAGCGCAGCTGGAAACAGAGAAGTACTTAGATTCAAGTTGATGAAGAGAAGTCTATTTCTTATTGGAACTGCACCCCTGCTAATACAGAGAGGCAGTATTTTGCGACACCTTGTAAAACATTAGTCCTTTTTTTTATTGTAGCTACTTCTTTTAGTTTGAAGGAAGCTAGTTTTTTCATGTGCGCACAGACAATAGAGCAAGCACCAGTTTTACTACACGATTTCAAATAACCTAGAGGTCAAGTAGCTCGGTTGCTGGAGCATCTATCGCAATTCAACTATGGAATAGAACATCAACCAGGTGGTAAACACGGTGACGTTTATGGACTTTAAATACAGCCAATGGGGGGATGATAATTTTGATATGACAACAGCTCAAGTTTCCCTCAATCCAAAAGCACCACCGTGAAAACCCCGTGGCAAACTACGGTATGGGGATGCTAAGTAAGCCACAACTCTTATTTTTTTCCAGAATACAAAAGTCACACCCATAGTTTCATCAATGTCTGTGTGAAACCCTGATGAGGTACGTCAGCTGCAAGTAGAAGATATAGCGATCGGGCATGTTATACAGTGTACAGAAGCTAACAACCATCAACCCCACGAAGACGCCGTTACTCTTGAGAGAGCCACAACAAGTTTGTGAGCTCAGTGGGAACAATTAGAACTTAAACCATATATTTTTACTGACTTATGAAAAAAATTTAAACACCCATAGACTTACGCTGGGTGTCCCACGAGTGCATAAAAAAGAAATACTTAGCAGTATTAATGACACACCTCTGAGAGGTAATTTAGTTACTAACATGACAATTAAAAATGTCCACTCACGTTTTTATTGGATTGATATTCAGCGTGACACCACAGCGTTGGTCCAGCAAGGCCCTGATTGTGAAGCTAGGAAAGCTCATACAACAGCTAGGGTCCCACTACAGTGGTTTCGGGTTGGTGAACAACTGCAATGGGTGATTAGTGATATATTAGGCCCTTTTTCGAGGATAAAGCCGAGAAGAAAAGTAATTAGAGTTTATCAGACTATTTTAATCACTGGGTGTATAGTGTATACATATTCTCTGCCAAATCAGAAGGAAGTTACTATGGAAAGAGTTTTGTTGGATTAATTTGTCAGCAGGCTTGATGTACCCGCTGAACTTCACACCGACCAAGGCAGAAATTCCAACGGGACAGTAATTAGACCCTTGTGAGATATATTACATATTGTGAAATCGTGAATGAAAGTGTAGCAACCAATTTGAGATGGATAATTGGAAAGATTTTATCACACTTCATAAACAGTGGAACTCTGAAATCACCTAAGATCGCCATATGAACAAGTCCACAGAAATCTTAAAGTTGGATAGGAAAGACCACCGTGGATCAGGAAAAAGAAGATTTTTAAGTAGGTGATGAAGTGTGGGTACACACGCCAGCAATGAAGGAGGGATTTACTCCTAAGCTACACAAACTATGACAGAGTCCCTGTTTGGTCAGGAAAAGACTATCGGATGTAACGTACCATTTTCAATAGAAACTAAGCCCATGAAAACGCCCTATTGTCCCCTTCAACATGCTAAAGCTATATATAGCCAAAGACCCGCCACCGAGGTTGGCCCGTCAACAGTTAATCAGTATTGAGGTGAGGGAACAAGCCTGGTGACTACAGATGATACTTTCTTGGCATTAATCCCATGAGTGAACTATAGCAGCCGACGTAAAGTCCACAGAATATTCACAATAATGAATAGCTGGCACCTCCAGTGAAAAAGTACGACGCTATTCATTCCAGGAGAGAACACAGACAATTGCATACCAAACTGTCTTTAGCTAAATGAATAAAAGCTGTAAATAAATATATTAAGATTTTAAATTAGGTTTTGTTTACTTGTGTGTGTATGTACAATGTGTGTGTGTACAATAAAAAATCAATTTTTATGAAGATAATAACAACAACTTTTAAACGATTACTTGATTATAATACCTTTCACTTGGTTCAATCTTCAATAAGTCAAGGCCGTGGAGACAGCTATTTACATACAAACATCAAGTACCGAGAAAGTTCGATAAATAGCTACAACAATCCATTCACTATATACAAATTGATGCGCTGAGGGACCTACGTCTGTTCGCGTAGTGGGCTGAGAAACAACTGCTTTCTAGACTTCTTTATACCAGAACAATCCAGAGATAGTAAAATACGTTTTTTTAATTCGATGTCCTTCCTAGCATCACATCAACACATTGATGGATCGACTCTAAAACCACGGGGGCTGTCATTTCATTGAAAATATTGGAATATTTCGCGGTGCACCTATAAACAAACCGCGACGCCGCCGAGCACAGTTTGGAAACCACTGGTATAGACTATCGAATAAAGCAATGTTACACAATTAACACTATAATAAATAGCTTGAATATGCTATCCAAGAAATAAAAATTAAATAAATCGAAAGAGCAACCTATCACACCAAACCAAACTATGATTTTAGCTTTGTGCCAAATAGTAATCAAGACTATTATTCAGAGCGCTAACGCTTTCAACTCAACTGACAACTTTAAATGCAAATTCTAGAAAATAATTAAACAGACTTGAGACCAGTGCTTTAAGCGCAGTGCGTAAAATGATTTCATATTAAGCCAAAACTCGCCCCTCCCCTTACCCCCTCATCGTACCACCCACTGATTGAATCAATTGTCTTTCCTTGTACCCGTGCCAAGCAGCTGCTACATATGTTTACTGCTAAAGCCCAATTTTTTTGACACTGATTCGCTCACTAATGAGATAGCGTGATCATATATGGCTTGCCCCGTTTCCAAAAAAATAAGGAGTGTAACAGTAAAAGTCCTGTCTCGAAATGATGAATCCTTTTTGAGATTACTGGCAACAAACAACAGACAGAAAAAGATAATTAAAACATAGATTATTTGGTTTTCTTATCGTTTATAGCACCCAGAATAAATTAGAAACTCCACAAAATTTCAAACCTTAGAGTTTTATTATATGTATGGGTTGAGAATAAGTTTGAGGTTATATTTGAAAACGTAATCAATTCCCGCTCAGATGGGTAAGTGGTCTTTTACGCTAATTAATTAATAAACATCCAGGCTGGGTGTGTATTGCATTTCTTTCTCCTCACTCTTTTTCTTCTCACCTATTGTTCCCAAACATGCTGCCCATCCTGATTAGCCACTATTTACACTAACGGGTAAGGGATAGGAAATGGTAGAATTATAGGAAATATAGCCGCATTTGCTTGCTTGGATTCTAACCCTGAATTATTCATTCCCTGCAGACCAGATAAATTTAAGGAGTGAGTGTAAGGAACGTGATGAAAGGTCTGCTGTGGTTTTTGCAGTTTTTATATCGTAAATATTGTGTTGGCCCAAATAAATAAAATATTGCCACAGTAGGAACATAGAATATAATTTTCTTCACATGATGACCTCAACAGTTGTTGAATATATGTCAAGGATGTCCTGGAATTTAATGACAACTTTTTCTCTTCATTTAAAAAGTTTGTCAACTAATTCCGCTATGCTCATAACAGATATTCAACAAATGTTGATATCATCATGTTTAGAATATTAGACTCTATATTTCTACTGGAGCTAGTTTTAATTTATTTTGTACCAAAACGTTTTGATTTAAAACTGTAAACACACCGCCCTAAATGCGCGCTTCTTACAAACGCTCTTGCTCACGTACCGACCTGCACCTGTATTAGCGTAGCGTAGGTTAGGATTAAAGTGTAAGTCATGTGTTTATAATCCACACAGTTTGGGAAGTGCGTGTTAAAAACACAAGAATTTAAAAAAATTGCAGGAGCTATTCCAAACTAATACAACCTATGTAGATACAATCTGATTTAGATAGGAAGGAACATTTTTGACAGTTGTTAAAGTTGTTAAACCTTTCATATATTCATACGTTAAGTCATGTGATCTGTTAATTTTCATCAATAATATCAATAACTATAAAATAATAATAATAATAATATAGTAAAAATTAACTATTTTGACCCTATATATATGGTGCCTATATACTCTTAATGTGGGGTGACAATGGACGCAAGTAATGGGGGGGGG
>CABFOV010003993.1:11068-28365 GCA_902141375.1 Timema poppense | reverse complement strand
TTACCCCTAGACCGCCAGGTCACCCGAATAGAAATAAGGAAGGTAGAATTTTAGAGGAAATGTAGCCACAATAATTGCATGGTAAAAGATTGGGAAACTATTGGGATGGGGAAAAAAAACTCATTACACCCGGATATAATTTTACCTCGACCTCCCCATCACAAACAAACTGGATAGATGAGCTTGGCGTTTATACCATGTACCCACCAATGAGGATTAGGAAAATAATATCCTTATCGTTTTAATTCCATGCAATCTGTGTATTAAGAAAATACATGTATTATTGTTTCTTTCTTCGCATTTGACTACCCGTCCAGACAATACGCATTGAACTACATCAATGGGGTAAGGTCAACTAAGGTACAAATTAGTGAAAATGAACCTTTAATGCCATAGATTGAAAAACATTGGGAATATATTTATTTAAAAGAGAATTTCAGTAGGCCTATACCTGGCCGGATTTTAGCTCAGACCTCCTTGTGACCAGCAAACCAGAATAGATGAGATTATTTTTTCATCCACCCAACGCACATGATAATAATAATAATAATAATAATAATAATAATAATAATAATAATAATGGCGTATCCAGATTATATCAACCTGTAGCCCATTAATGGAAAGATTAGCCAGTACTGATGTATTGTTTTCCCAGAGGACGCCCGAACGTACTAATAATAGTACATCCTTCCGGTTGAGGCTCTTTCCATGTCTCAATGAGATGAGAGGATATGATAGTGAATATGAGAAGGTGGAGCCTAATTAGCCAAACCCTGGTGGCCATATGAATTATTCCCATTTCGAGAAATATTCCCCAATACCAGTCTGGAATTGAATTCTATATCTCTAGAATAGCAGCCAAGAGCTCTGACCACTATACCACAGGGCCAGTTGACGGTGCAGATAAGATTCCAATCAAACCCGCACCAGTAGACGCAATGTAGTGATATCTTATTTGAGTTTATTGTGGTCAGAAGTCAGAGTTTGAATCCTGGTCGAATGTATTAAGGTGTTTACTACTTTCCCTTGACGCAAATTCAGCAACCTTTCTTCTAAGTTCTAGCTTCCTTAAGTTTTGTCCATAAGAATACCAAAAACATTTTTAAAGTGAGCCAGTGTGTTTGGTTACCTCTTGTGTTTTAGTTACTAGACCCTCTCAAAAAGCGCATTTGGACTTCAAAACTACTTGTTTATCAGACTATTATTTTCTATGATACAAAATCAAATGGATGCCATTCCAAATAATAACATTAACGTAATAAAGGTGTCGTGATACAAAATAACTGTGGTGAAGCTATATTTCGTCAGTTAAAAGCCACTTTTATCGCTATTTTTTATTAATCAATGTTTTTTTTTACATACGCCTATTCATAGATAAATAGTATTATCAAATAGCCTAATGCGATTGTTCCTTAATGGCACCCAATAATTGTGTTGACTTGGTACATTAGCTGCAAAATAAAAGCGGCTAAAATTATGGGTACCGTATATTTAAAGGAAGATAAGGTTAATTTAACTTTAGTAAATTAATAATATTGTTAATGAGCATTAAATACAAACGTCACATTGATAGACAATATTTAATTGTAAACGTTTACTATTAATTTTTAACGAAAAATCCCGGCAAATAAGTTTTCCCGTCCGAGTATGGGAAACATTCAATTCTCCGATTTATTTTCCGAAAATCGGGATCTCGAAAAAGCCTTTTTTTTAAAAATATAATACACTGGTGTACAAGCTTTATGATAAAATAAAGGATGATTTAAAAAGAGTGTATCAGATTAAAATATATATAGTTCAGTAGCTAGGTTATATATAAACATGTATTATGAATCAAATTGTAGATTTACCCTTATATTTCCCGATTTTCTTCCAGTTTTTGGCATTGGAAGTTTGTACTATTTCCACCACCAAATGGCAACCTCATGTTCATAAATTATAAACAACGGGAGACATAATTTTGTGTTTTAGAGTTTGCTAAACTCAGTTTAACAAGTGCAGTGTAAAGATCATTCCCGCGCACAATACAACAAACCTCTACCAGGCCATACCAACATCTCCCGCTGGTGCAAGGATATAGTATCTGTAAAGGACAGAGCACAAGGTCACTACATGGATCTAAAAAATACCTTAAATCGCGACCTTGTCACATGAAATCGAAAAATAAAGATCGCCGTGAATCATTTTTGATACATTTTTTTAAAGTTTTCAATCATTTTTTAACCGCTTCGGTGGTCGAATGGTCTCGGGCATCCTTTCGACAGACTGGGCTACCGGTAATGTGGAGACCAGGGTTAAAATCCCGGTTGGGTGTACTGATAATGTATTTTATTAAATAGTTTTCCACTCTACCATTGTGCAAATTAGGGCACACTTCCTCTAAGTTCACCCTTCTTCATTACTAACACATTAGCGCAGTTAGTATAGATGTGTATAGACTGAATGGGTATTAAATAATATACTGTGGTAAAAAAATAAATCAGTTGGCGTGGACATAATTATAAACCATTTGACCAAATGTGTGAGAAATCAATATCATTAATTGGTACCTGTATACGTTAAGATCCTCTACGCATCAATACCGTTTTAAACACTTACTTAATATCTTATATAAATTAATTTTACTTTTATTATTATTATTATTATTATTATTATTATAATTAGCACCGCGTCTTTCTACCCGTTCGGGCTATACGCACTTACACTAATGTGTAATGGTAGGGTGATTGTGAGATGAAATGGAGGACCTACAGTTTAACGTGGAATCCAAACCACGGTGGAGGCCTGGCATTCCTCACATTCACAAGATGTCTTGTCAGAGGTGAAGGAAGGGTTTGGTAATCAAATAAATCTGTGCCGGGACCGAGGATTGAACCCCGGCCGCCAGCACAGAAGTCTGACACCTTACCCCTAGACCACCAGGTCACCAATTTTACTTTACATCCACTACTGTTTCCGGCCTGTGGTCTGGGCGAGTTTGCTTATTCAAACCATATATTTTCCACTGCCAGTCTGATAGGCCTGCCATAGCTTCATAATATTGCTTTATAATCTAATTTAAGACTAGGACAGACACAACACCCAGTCACCGGTCGTTAATTTATTAATGTGAAAAGGTAAACCCACATTTTACCAATGACAAATATTCGGCCATGTTGAGAGTCTAACCCGGGGCCTTTATATCAGTATACAGACATGCTATCGACTTAGCTGAGGCGTCAGATGTCTTATCTGTAACCATAATATTTTCTAATTAATTCAAATTGAAAAAGATGTCGTTACTGAACCATTAGAGAAAGTCTAGAAAAAAAGGTGCTTACTAAGCTATCGGCACTTGAAATTAGTTTGGCTGTATAGTTAAAGTTTCTCTACGTACAGTACATTTTAAAAAGAGTTTTCATCGCCTTTCCATCTCACGCACGTTCCATAGAGGTTTACAGAGAATGGAGGTCATTCTGAACCACCCAACTCCATGCTCCCTGGAGAAATCTCCACTGCTGTTGTGTTCTACCAAGAGATTTTTTTACGTCCTTAACCCTGAATACTTAATGGATTCTTCTTTGCCCATGAATCTCCGGTAGCTCTTTACAGGAACTTTTTACGTATTTACGCTGTGACTTGTTATTTCGATTGTCTTGGTCATGATGTTAAAAACAAATACTTTCTTACTTCTCTGCTTCATTTGTATGTTTGCGGTAGTGTTTCTTGGACATTGTGTTTACATTCATGGAGGTGTGTTCCTTTAGAAGGCTTAATAAATATTTACAGAGTTTTTTAAATTGTTAATGGGTATTCAACGCTCACTTTCTAAACACGCCTAGTGTTGAGAATGTAGCCAATTAGGCCACAGGGCCCTGGAGCTAGGATCCCCCTCCCTGAAATGTAAACTTATATTACATTTAACTATAATTGAAATGCATATTTTAAATACATTAATTGATAAATAAATGTAAGCTTTTATTGAGTGATAAAATATAATAGTACTAGACTTATAAAGCTGATAACTTCATTAAGAAAACTTTCTTTTCAAAGTAACAGCGTTTTTATTTTGTAGTAAAACCCAGCGTAAGCTCACATTTTTTTCTGATTTTTGTTCAAACCTACAACAAAAAATATATTTTTATTCATAAACTACCCCACTTAATTTATGACATCAGGAGCCATTTCTTAATAACGTCTATTTATTCACAGGCCAACATGATATATATATATATAGATCGCGGTTTCGATAAAGAAAATGTCTAAGCTTTGATATGATAGTCTTAAAGCTACAAATAAATTATTATATGAAAAAATAAATGGTACGGAACTTCGCACGGACTTTCTCGCTCTATTGTTTAAAAATTGAGATATTTACTCAAAATTGGTAATATAAGATACACTAGCGAACCTGAGAAAAATGGCACTATACATATTTTTTTTTTAAATTGACTCACGGTTTTAAATTTTATAATTATATTTTTAAGGAATTAACGTCTTTATTTGTATATTTGGACCAATAAAGGTATCGATATTGAGTACCCAAGGCTCAACAAAGTGTTTGTGGCAGTTACATATATTTATGATATATTTAATTTTCAATTTCATGTTAAAATATTTAGTGAATATCATATTGCGTGTGTATCAAGAAAAGAAGTTGGCCCCTGACCTATCTAAACCCTAAGATTGTTGTATTAAGCTTTTTAATAGGCCTAGGTTTGGAAAAAATGATGTTAATATAATACGAATACAAAACATAAGATAAATGAGTTTTTAATAGGAGAGATTTATCAGCTTTGATATTTTTATATTATCATAACTTATTTTAGTGGTTTAAATTGTATTAAAACATTTTAAAATATAATAACTTTGATTAAGAAATTAGGTCACATTTTTTAAAATAATCTTTGTTGCAGAGGTGCTTGTGTTGAATAAAGGTTTGGTTTTATTAATCTAACCCGCCTCGGTGGCGTAGTTGGCTAACGTGCTAGTCGTGTTGAGCCCGACCGCCGGGGACGGTGAGATCGAGGTTCGAATCTCGGTCGGGTGAACTGGGGGTGGTATTTCCTAAATGGTTTTCCACTCTCCCTTCACGCAAATGCGGGTTCATTTCCTCTAGTTAAACCTTCTCAATTCCCAATCAATTATCGTAGTTAGTACTTAAAGCGTATAGCCCGAACGGGTAGTAAGACGCGGTGCTAATAATAATAATAATAATAATAATACTCTCAATTGCTCCTTCAATTTCCCCTCTGAAAATGAGTATCCAAACCCAGCCAACAAGTTCGAAGACTAGGAGTGCTTAGTGGTCCCAATTTAGCTGCTGGATTCCTACCACTCAAATGCGAGGTTAATAAATTATCATCTGAATTGATCCAAATAAACGAGAGTAGTGTGATATGGTGAGTAAGCCTATTTTATATTTTTTGTATTTTTTACATAATTTTATCTTTGCAAGGATTGTTTTGTCTATGGTTAGTTGTTCCCACCATTTATAGTTCAGAACAGGGTGAAGTGTGTTTCAACATAGCCTGCTTTTCTTTCTTTTACATAATTTGTCAAGTAATTACAGAAATTATAAAAGGCTACGTTAGTAGTACGTAAACACATACTTAAGATAATCTGTGATTATAACTCTAACACCACCAAACAGCTTTAGGCCTATTAATCACACAAAACTTTTCGATAGTGTGTTTGTGGTATTAAGACTATTTTCCGACAGCATCTGTGCATACTAAACTCGAGCATTCAGATTATATATTGATTGGGGCCGGTGCACAAACATATCTACATACAGGTCACATTTTTATAAATAAAATATCAAATAATAAATTATCTAATACCATCATCCTGGTCACAAGAATATGGAATACCTAATTACACTAAAATCGTTATTGAAAATAATGTATAGCTAACAATTGAATCAAAACTATGCCTAACTAAGTTCCATGTTGTTGATTCTTGAAAGATTAGGTTGTGTTAGTTTTAAAAAATTTCAAATAATAAAAATTTTAACTATTGCATATAGTAGTACAATAAATAACAATACAATAACTTATCCTTACCTTTAATTAGTAGGCTAATAATCAATTAAACATTAAAATGGTGCTAGAAAAAAATGATGTCATACTATATTAAAATTTAAAGGTAGAAACACATTTTTGTAAATAAATCTAAGATTTTAGCCATTTGTTAAAATGTCGAAAAAATAACAAATTTAATTATAATTTTAATAGTTATTTATTGATTCTCTTTGGGGTTTTTACTGGTATGAAGGATTAGAAAATTAGGTAACATTATTTGTTATTTTCTATTTAAAAAAAGGTATCTTATAAATATATTTATTTTGGTGTACCCTACCATCTTATCACATTTTTACTATATACATTATTTCAAAGGTTAATTATATTTGTAGACATGTTTGATGGAGTAATTTCTTGGCTGAATATTGATTTCAGTTGCTGTAAAAGGAACATTGATGGAGTTGAGACTCCTGGAAAGAAGAGAACCAGAAAACAAATTCCTGGCGTTTCAGCTAAAGCAGTAGATGAGTTTACAAGAGATTATACACGTCAAGCTATCTATAGAATGTATCATCATGGTTGGTACCACTGATTATTTACAAAACTCTTACTTGGATCTTGACCTTTCTCCCTTTTGCCTTTAGGGGTATTTAAAAATATAAACTAATTTTTTATTTTGAATGTTTAGCCCTCAACAGCAATAGGTGTATTAATTGTATTATACAAACTATTTAACATATTTATATTTAATGAAACAAATAGCCGAAACTATTGTTAATGCATTTTAGTGGGGATAGTCTCTCATATATATCATATTCTGAAAATTGAAAAATGACACCTGGACACGGGAATCGAACCCGGGACCTTTGGCTTAGTACGCCAATGCTCTTACCACTGAGCTATCCAGGATTCGGCCCATGCTTATGGTCATTCTTCACTCATAGTTTAAGGCAGAGTCTAAGATGGACGTGCGGAAGTCGTCAGCTTATAAACATGTGATTATCAAAGATCACAGCCATCAGACAACGCAGCCATTAGCGACTCGGTAGTTGGCATTTTTGCAGCCATTCGAAAATTATATATTTTTCAATTTTCAGAATATAATATTTACATTGGCTGTAATTTGTAAAATATATTTTATCGAAGCGCAAAATATCCAACTATGTGCCTTTTATTGATAACTCTCAGGACAGGAGTGTCATTGGATACCGCCGTATCAGCCGTCAGAGACAATGACAGTTTGTGTATGGAAAGTATCACTGAGCACATGTGATGAAAGTGTTAAACATGTTTGCGTAGGTCCAATTATTGTATAAAATTATGCTCTTATCTAATATATGTACACCTTTACACCTTGTTTCACATGATTTGATGCTCTAATAGGATGACGTGCTAATGGGTAACCTTGATATGTCACAGTATTCTTACACAGATACTAACTTGCAATCACCCACAGTTACTCCCTTATTAACTGTTTGTTTTGTGTTACAAGTAAGGCCAGTATGTGTGAACACATATGAATGTTTTAGCTGGAGTAAGCATGTGGACCCCTATGAGAAACTCATTAAGGAAAATTGGGACAGAGAGATGAAGATGAATGTGAATGACAGACACCCACCTTTATTAATTATTATTATTATTATTATTATTATTATTAGCACCGCGTCTTACGGCCCGTTCGGGTTATACGCACTTACGCTAATGTGTAATGGTAGGGTGATAGTGAAATGAAATGGAGGACCTACAGTTTAACGTGGGATCCGAACCACGGTGGAGGCCTGGCATTCCTCACATTCACAAGATGTCTTGTCAGAGGTGAAGGAAGGGTTTGGTAATCAGATAAATCTGTGCCGGGACTGAGGATTGAACCCCGGCCGCCAGCATAGAAGTCTGACACCTTACCCCTAGACCACCAGGTCACCTTCTTTATTAATTAACCTAGGTGACGACGATGATGAAGATGAGTTCAACTCCAGTGATGAAGCGGAAGAAGTTCTTGCTATAACTCTAGACAAGTCCAGAAGTGATAGTAACTAACTCCTAAATTTGCTAACATGTTTTTACGGTCATTAAAGTATTATAAAAATCATTACTTTATCAAAACATTAAGTCAAGTTAAGCTCTTACACATCCAACATATTATACTGTCTAACCATTAATAATACACATATGCCATAGTGAATAGTCCAGTCTGTGTTTTACTTTCTTCTGCTAAAGAAGGGGATTAATGTACCTCAAAAATTACATATTTATGTGTTGTAGTATGTTTTAATTTTGAAATTTGAAGCCTACAGTTTCCTGGTAAGTGTGTAGGCCTTGCCCTTATATCCTCTTTTCACTATTTAATTTAATACACATATGAAAAAAAGGAATAAAATTGCATTTTTTTAAATATTTTATTTTTGATTTAAAAAAATTAAAACTGTCATTTTTGTATTATTATAACTTGCCCTTATATCCTCTTTTCAATATTTAATTCAATACACATATGAAAAAAAAAGGAATAAAATTGCATTTTTTTAAAATATTTTATTTTTGATTTAAGAAAATTAAAATTGTAATTTTTGTATTATTATATCTTTACTTGTTTTAAAAACTTTGCTTGTCAAAAGTGACAGCTGCTAAACAGATTGTCTTTCAAATCATATGTTTTGGCGTAGGGATACATTTTGAAATCTAATAACCTTGCCAGAAATGTTCTACTGTTCTTCCTACCGAAATCAGACTGTACGAAGACTAAATTTAGAAACAAGCTAAATAAAGAAGATAATCAATCAGCTGTTACAGATGGCAACTATAACTACAAATATTGAAGCTCTTTGTGATCAAAAACAATCCCACCCTAGCAACTAATAAATAAATATACAAGCATACTGATCTAAAGTTCAACTTTTTGCACAATTAAGTAGATGTAAAATGTATTTTTTTTAGAATATTTTTCAAGTGTTTAGTTTTAAAAGGCTCTTAAATTGTAAGTGTCGTTATTGAATGTTAATTATATTGTTGTAAAAATTGTATGAGAGCACTAGCGATATTTTTTATTTTGCTAGGGCCCTTTCTGTCTAGAAAGTTAGGAAATCCCTGCCTTAGACCATGTGACCACTTTTGCGAGTCCAACCTCCCAATCAACAGCAATCCAAGTTATCAATCATATAATAACAACCAAAGGAAAGTTAGAGAATAATAATAATACTTAGCACCGCGTCTTACTACCCGTTCGGGTTATACGCTTTTTAGTACTAATTATTCTAGTGGATTAGGAATTGGGAAGGTTGAATTAGAGGAAGTGAACCCGCATTTGTGTGGAGTTAGAGTGGAAAACCACTTAGGAAAAACCACCCCCAGTTCACCCGACCGAGATTCGAACCTCGATCTCCCCATCCTCAGCAGTAGAGCTCAACACGCCAAGCGCGTTAGCCAACTACGCCACCGAGGCGGGTGTTAGAGAATAAAATTCCCCTCACAATAGACTGAGTAAGCAAACCAGTATTTTCAGAGCTAAACCTTGTTTCGCACACACTAACCAATAAAATAAAGAACAAGGACGGTCAGGGTTTGCACTCATGACCTCCAATTTCTCCGCAAGGAGAAACCTGAAACAATGCCGTAAAGGAAGAATAACATTTGACTTGACCACATGAGTGAAAGAGAGAGTGGATATTGAGATCACCGGTCGGTAATAATCCCGTCCCACTAAGGTGTTTCACTTCATAAACCGAACAAGGACAACACGACCTTTCCCTCCCTCTCAATCCTTTATCCGTGGCAACCAGAGGCCTGGCAGACTATTTGAAGGCATTGTTCGAAGGGCTGGGCCTACTGTGCAGGTATTAACTACGTCACCTTAACACAACAATGCCTCGCAACGCGATTACGTCTAAACGCTACGTGCGAGTTATTGTGATTTGAGGCGTCGCAATCTAGGAACGTCGTGGCGCATGTTAAATACAAATCGACGGTAGAGTATACTATGAAAAAAAAACCTCCCAGCGCTGTTTCATCAAGAGAAGGAACAGCTAAATTAAACCTCCCTAGTTAAAATGTGGATTTACCTGGAATTTATGCAACTAAAACTTTTGGCTTACTATGATTGGATCAAATAATACTCAAATCATTTAATGCCTATATAGTCTATTAGCTGCTTATGATTAACATACATTTAGAAAAAATAAAATAGAAAGACCCCATAACGGTAATTTAACAATTAGCCAGCAAAAGAAAAAAAGCATGCCCAACTTCAAATGAAATACCAATCCTTCAAATTGATAATTGAATAACTACAAGAAATATAAATTAAGAATATCAATGACAGAAAAAAATTAAAAACTTTATCATTCATAGTTGTAAGCAATATAAACTACAAAGCAACTAAAAAGTTACATAAATGAAAGATTTTTTTACTAAAAACTTTGAGACCATTTTGATGTTCAAATAATCTAAAAGAAGGGTCGGCAACTGGTCAATCGAGATCGATCAGTCGATCTTGCGTCAATTTTCAGTCTAGCATATAAGAAAATATTTCTCTTGAAATTAAAAGTAGATCTTTAAGTTTCCTAAACTCAGAAATGTATCAAGTACCCACTTTGAAATAATATTTGAGTGTAACCAAAACAACCTTGACAGGTCATAATCGGTAATGTTTAAGAAACGTAAATAGTTTAGTTAGAAAATGTACGTTTTATGAATTATATATTTTTTTTATAAAGGAGACACACACAATAATTTGTGGAAAGATTGAGTTTAGTAAATAAGAAGATGTATGCACAACAACAAAAAAGAAGCAAAGGTAGATTGGCGAACTAATATGTGATCGCGGGACCTCTGGTAAGTTTATAAGTCAATTTAGGCTAAAAAAAAGTGCCAAGCTCTGGTCTAAAGCACCGCCTTTGCAATATAATGGACTCCCGATGAAGGGAGTTCGAATCCTGGCTGGGTTTACTATCGGTGCTTTTTCCTTCATGTATTTCCCCTCTCACTTTATGCAAATACCTCTACACTCCCTTTAAATTACACCTTCATCATATATAAAGTATTAGCGTTTATTAGGTGACCTGGTGGTCTAGGGGTAAGGTGTCAGACTTCTGTGCTGGCAGCCGGGGTTCAATCCTCGGTCCCGGCACAGATTTATCTGCTTACCAAACCCTTCCTTCACCTCTGACAATACATCTTGTGAATGTGGGGAATGCCAGGTCTCCACCGTGGTTCGGATTCCACGTTAAACTGTAGGTCCTCCATTTCATCTCTCAATCACCCTACCATTACACATTAGTGTAAGTGCGTACAACTCCAACGGGTAGTAAGACGCGGTGCTAATATTAATAATAATAATAATAATTATTATTATTATTATTAGCGTTTATTGGTGCATATGCAAATAACCCGGAAAAGTAGTAAGACATGGTTACAAAAAAACATAAGTTATTGATATATAATATAAATTTTTATTTATTTAAAATGGTCATACTAGTCCATAAAATATATTTTTAAAAGAAACAAATAATTGTAACATTGATAATAGGTCATATCTTATATTTCCTTTCTGTCCAAGTGAGCTTAGTGTTCCCCCACGTATTCGAATAAAATGAATCTCTTCCAGATGAAACCTTAGATGATTATGTAACAATCGAGTTGACCTTGTCAGTTTAGCTTCATTACCAGGCGAATCTAAGATATTGGTTACAGAAATTACCTTTTGGTTTCATAAACTTATAAATATCAAGATAGAGGTTCATCTATCAACAGGTTTTGTCACGCTGATGGTATTAAGCTCAAGGTTCATCTCTCAAAAGGCTGTCACGGCTAACATTTTACTTCATAATGTTTAATATTGAACATTACCAACTTTCTCTATCATATTAAAGTATTTGTATGTGCGCTCAAAATTAGTGAAGCTGAACGTTCTTAATAATAATGTTTATTCACAGAAAAAATAATATAAAAATACATGATAAATCAAGATAAACGCCGTTCCGATGGCAACATACCTTACAACATCCACCCAATTTGTGATGTTTTTATTTTTTTAAGTATGACCTAAAATTGACCTCTTCCACAAATTACGGCACATTACTAGTGTACCAAAACGTATATATACCTAAAATATTCTGTTCTATAATTTGTATTCATTAAAAAATATTTTTTTTAGTCATTTTATTCATTTAAAAATTATTTGAATATATCTAATAAGTAGAGCCCGGGTTTTTATGTAATCCTTCCAGTTAAAAACATGAATAGGGAAATATCGGCGCATTAGTTTATTTGGGACTGTATTTTCAGTTTTAATTTTATATATTTTAGAAAATCTTCCACATTTTCTAAAATTTTATATAAAATTACATACTTTGCGTTTAATTTATCGTGGTATTATTTTATATTTTTCTTGGGGAAAATACTTTTAAACGATGTTTCACTAATTTTCAGGCAACCTGTGCTTTCATAAAGAGATGTATTAAGTGAAGAAAAGACAGTAATCAAATTTCAAATCAGGTTTGCTGACTTGTCAGAAAGGATTACAATTTCCGTAACGTAACTCTGTGTCTGACGTTTCTTGCGCTGAGGAGGGGAGCGAATGTAGTCGTCTCAGAGGCATGTATTTCGCACGGCGTGTCAGTTTGTAGACAAAAGTCAAGGAATTGTAAGAACAATCATTCTTTTAAATGATTAGCTTATTTTCCTGTTCTTTGGTCGGGTGAATAAACGGATGTAAAGCGGCAAGGTAAAGAACAGATGATGAAAACTGTACCCAAAATCAATCAAGAAAATATAATTTAAAGTCAGTGACGCAGGTAAGGCACGCACAAGAGTAATTATGTACATATGTGTAGGTGTAATAATAATAATACTGGCTAATAATCAAACATTTAACCTTTGACCAAAATAAAGAACTATAGGATACTTAACTTAAAACATCTGGATGGTTCTGACGTTCACATATTTTCATTGATATCTTGTAGTGTTTGTATTATTTATAATATCAGTTATATACAGAAATGTATTTAAAGTATTTCGTTAATGCAAAATTTGAGTGGTCTATAGCCAACTAATAATGTAACACACCTCGTTAAAAAAAAAATTATGTGTGTGTAGATTAAGAAAATAGTTTTTATTCAAATTTGCAGCCTTAAAATTTCTTTCAATAATATATGTACGCATTTTTCACGTGAGGAAAGAAGGTTTATTCAATGTTACATATTTTTACATTATTGCATATTTTACCACGCATTTAACTGACTTTGCTACGTATTTACGTACGGTACATATTTATAAGTTGATACTACATAAAAATACTGGTTCTAATCATCAGTGCAATAGGAACAATATTTGGCACTGTGATCGGAAGCAAACTTTGTGAATATAGTAGTTGAAGTCTAGATGGTCCAGCTATCCGATATGATCCTAACATTGTTCAGTTTTGTGTTCCTAGGAAACCTGCCATGCCTCAAAACTTTCACGTTAAATTCACAACCTCCTTTAATAGGCTTTGAAATAGCGCACGTTCTTCTCACCAAGTAAGATAAAAAGACTTTGCTTTTCTAAAATATATCATTCATTGATAATAATGGACGTCCATAGTATCATGATTACAACGCTAGAATATGCCGTGAAGCTCACACTGGGATTAAAACTATCCCTAGACTGAAATACCAATATCTACATTGATGTGGTGCTCTCTCACCCTGATACGATGATGACTGTATTAGTTGAGGCTCATCGGTTGACAAAACTTGAAAAACAAGAATAAACCCAATTTAATTGCGATCAGCAACTCTAAAATGTCCATGGAAATACTTTGAAAAATGTGCCAATATCATACTGAGACTTGGAGGTAATCATTTACTGATGAGTTTGGTAGGCTGCGTAGGATCCCTTATGGCAGAAAGTTGTTATGGGTAGCGTCTTGGCTGGAGTGCCAAAAATGCTCGGTGGTAAAAAAGTATGTAGAACATTTGAGCTCTTCGTACGATTGAAGAAGAGAATGGTGTAGTTTTGAGACTCATAAACCCTCAACAGGCAAAGATGTATGCCAAGTTCTTGGAAAGCTTACTTCTAATAGCTAAACCACCCAGTTTTGGGTTGACTGTTTAACAAAACCATTCATGTTGATTATGCTTCATGTGAGAGTGGAGAGGAAAGGGAATCGGCCATTATTTGTTAAGACCACTAACCAAATTTTACCTGATTTTTTCGTAGCCAGACACCATAGATATGGTCCATATTTCTTATTTAATTTCATATCAATTGAAAAAATGCCCTAGGAAGTCTTGAAACAGTTCATGGAAGAGGAGTATCTCATGCGTCATAGCCATGGTCTTTGGAATGGAATCTGGAGTGACATGTGGATAGAGACTACATTCGTGCGATATGCTCATAGCTTTAAATTAATCATAGGGCTCACTTTAAAATCGGAAACTGTCAAGACATGGGGTTTAATTCTGCAAAAATGTTCTCAAATCGAGGAAGATATCTTAGATATTGCTAATGAGCAACTATAACAACATAAACCACCCAATTGAGCAAAAACAAAAAAAGGATAGAAAGAATCATAAGGCCCATGAAGGGATTCGTCAAAGTATCCAAATTATTATAGATCCTATGAAGCCAGAAACTCACCCCAAAACATTATTATCATTGTAACAGGAAGGATATACCCAGAAAATGTTGATGTTAATGATTCCGTAATAATAGGTTTACAATAAATGAGACAGTATGAAAGAGAATGGCCAGATAAATTTTATAACAAAATACCCTAAAATATTGTCTCACTAGCCTCAAAAAAGAAAAATATTTAAATTGATGCCACAAGGTTTTTGATATGATGTATTCACGCGTAATCGGCCTTCAAGTGAGTCAATAGCAAGCACCTTTTTCTACTTCCAAGTTAAATGATGCTGGATAAATGATTATATGTAGAAATTTAACTTCATGTTACATATTATCAAAGCTCCACATGAACTGTGATTGGTAGTTCAGCTTATTTGTGGATTGTGATTGGCTTGAGCATAATAGAAATAATGATTACCTGTGTTGCTTCAAAACAGCTATGATATCAAAGTTACAAGATTACGATATCTATCTGATATTTTATAAATACAAACCTTAAATGACAAAGGGCGTCACAAGGAAAATTAGGGTTTTTGGAACCGGTAGAACTCATAAGTTTATCTCCAATACAACCCAAAAAAGTTGTTCTAACAATGAAAGAGAACAGCTCATAAATTGTATTGGTCAAGATATTGTAAACCACGTCGACTTTCTTGCTTGCTTAAAGTATAAGCTCATTTTGACACGACTAGACTAGAATCCCACTTAAGTCTGTGGATCAACAGCACATAAAAAGCATGATTTGGCAACATATCAAGAATAAACTACATTTGCAAGTACAAATGGTCATGAAATCAACTGTTAAAAGAAGAACAGTGGTTAACACTGTGGCTAATGTGCAAAAATATAAGGCTGTATGTAATACCTGATGTCTTGGCTGCACACAATATCAGTAGATGTGACACGACAGCTTCGTATTTTGACACAGGAAAAACAAAATGTTTTTAGTACTTTATAGAAAGGTCTTTTACTTTCAGTGTTGGAAAAGAAACAGCAAAATTGTACGAGGTTTACAAATAAGCGTCACTCTTTATGATTGCCTGTTATGCACAAACAAAATGTAAATCAATTCAGATGCAAGGGTAAAATCCTGGACCTTAAAAGAAGGTCGGAATAGTCGCTCATTATAACCTCCGCAGCTTTCCTCACTACTTTAACCTAACTAAGCCTTCCTAGAAAGTGTTATGCGGTCTCACCTTCAAACCTGTTTATGGAAAAACTTTGTTTTTATTCTCCTTATTTTTACCCCTAGACTTTGGATACTACAAAGATGAACCTTCACAATGTTTTCTTTCAATTACATGCCAAATAAAGTTCCTCTTTAAGAGATCTATTTTAATTTGTGAAGTGATTACGTGACATTATAACACCTAGTCACGTCATAAAATGTTGTTTTTTGAATGCAGTATTACCCTGTACCATTTTTTGCAATTGTAATGGTGGTACATGCTGCAACAAATATAAGGTAATGTTTCCGGATGATGAGGACGATGACTAGATAACTAAAAACATGTCTGCACCACATGACAAAATATCAATATAGTTGCGGTCAACATTATTTGGCTAAAAAAAGATCATACATTTATTTTGATAAATGTTAAAGTTGAACGAATAGTAAGAAAGTAGTATTAAATATTTTTATATTCAAAGAAATATAAAAAAAGAACAAGGATATGTAAAAACTAATTTTCTGTTCAGGCAGAGCCACCATCTGGAATTCTGAGAGCTACCCAAGCGTATCTTTGTGGTACTTGTCATTTCCTGAACCCTCACATACCCCTGTATCAATATCAACAAAAATGACTTAGGACATCACTTTTGGATTATTGGCCTCGGCCGCCGGACTATAGCTCATGATGGCTCGTGTTACTGCTAAATCATTAAATTTTAGAAGTATATTTTGATTTAAGTCAACTAATTACAGATACATATATATACTACTCAAATCATTTCAATGTTTCAGCTTCCCCTTCAGAGAATACCCTGAGCAATTCTATAACGTCATTAGGATTGAATTGTTCAGAATAAAACTTACAAATAGATTACATGTGGGAGCTCTGTCGTGAATTAGAGGACTGCGAGGCTTGTATCACACTTTCTGATGCGTGTGTATATGTAAGTCCGTTGGTGTTAGCTTCACTTTAGGTTTAATTCAAAGATAGCTCGCATCAGTCATAAGATACGCTGCCAAATAAAGGATTAATAAACTTAACATTTCTAGTTTCAATCGATTACAGACAAAAGATGGTGGATATGGTCAGCTTTAGTAGGATTCTAGTACGAATAACTTTTTATTAAATAAAAATATATTTTAGTGACCATAATGATAACATTTTACTGTGTTATTAATGTTATTTTATAATAATAGCTATATTACCCGCCTCGGTGGCGTAGTTGACTAACACGCTTGTCGTGTTGAGCTCTACTGCTGAGGACGGGGAGATAGAGGTTCGAACCTCGGTCGGGTGAACTGGGGGTGGTTTTTCCTAAATGGTTTTCCCCTCTCCCTCCTTGCAAATGTGGGTTCACTTCCTCTGATTAAACCTTCCCAATTCCTAATCCATTAGTGTAATTAGTACTTAAAGCGTATAACCCGAACGGGTAGTAAGACGTGGTGCTAAATATTAATAGTAATAGCTATCAAAAATGACATCTGTGAATCACATGACTTAACGTATTAATGTATATATATAT